>JALJCO010011537.1:0-70000 GCA_023101725.1 Atherinomorus stipes
TTAAGATGCGACAATTTCCACACGTGTATTTAGCTGGTTATAATTTGTGATTAAAGAGTTGTAGCTATTCTGGTTAATAGCAGGTTAAAATTTGAAATGGATGACATAATCAGAGATCCACAAGGCAGATTTATAATAGTCACATTAAATGTTCAGAATCTTAAGGTATGTATTGCGAATTTATATGGACCGAACATCGATGACCCATTATTCTTTGACTCATTTTTCTCTGCTTTGCATAAGTACTCAGATAGAGCAATAACACTGGGCGGAGACTTCAACATGGTGTGTGATCCAGAAATAGACAGGCTTAGTCCAGCAGGAAACAGTAAAAGATGGCAGTCATTAGAAATTGTTAAACAGTACATGAAGGACTTTGGCTCTCTGTGATGCGTGGCGATCACTCAACCCCACCACGAGACAATATACCTTCTATTCTGCGGTCCACCACTCCTATTCTAGATTAGATTACTTTTTAATCAGCAGCTCACTGATGAGTGAAATCTCAGAAATAGAAATCCACCCAATAACCATCAGTGATCACGCACCAGTATCAGTAGCTCTGAGAAATAAAACTGTTAAACCAACAACAAGGAGTTGGAGATTCAACACCTCATTACTGAAAGATCCTGAGTTTATCAGCTATTTATAAAGAGAATGGTCCATTTATCTAGAGAACAACGTACTTACCAGAAACCCCAGCATGTGTCCTTTGGGTAGCAGGTAAAGCAGTAATGCGAGGAAAAAAAATTTCCTTCTCTTCTCATAAGAAAAAAAAAAGGAAGCTGCAAGAACCTCAGAATTAGAAATCAAAATTAAATCACTAGAAGAAGCCTATCAGGTCAACCCGGAGGAACACATGCTGAATGATATAAGGAAACTCAAGCTTGAGTTAAACAAAATAATAGACCTAAAAACGCAATTCCTGGTTCAAAGACTTCGTTTAGAAAACTTCGATCACAGTAACAAGTCTGGAAAGCTTCTAGCTAATCAGTTAAAAATAAACAAGGAAAAAAGCGACAATCTCCTCAATTAAAGACTCAGAAGGAAGTATCAGCCATGATCCTGACCAGATAAATAATATCTTTAGAAATTTCTACAGAACACTATATGAATCCCAAATAAGCCCCACAGATGAGAATATTAATCAATTTCTCAATAATCTAATTCTCCCAAAACTACAACAGGAAAATATGACGGCTTTAGATTCACCCCTCTCAATAAATGAATTACATGACGCTCTGCAATATATGCCCAATAATAAAGCCCCAGGCCCAGATGGATATCCGGTCGAATTTTACAAAGAGTTCTGGACAATTCTGGCTCCCACTTTTTATAAAATGATACTAGAAATAAAAGAGAAACAGAAAATACCACCAAATATGAATTCAGCAAATATCACCGTATTATTAAAACCAGGTAAAGACCCGACACTTCCAGCTAGTTATCGGCCAATCTCATTAATAAATGTAGATCTTAAGATAATCAGCAAAGCACTCGCTAAAAGGATAGAAAAAATAACTCCTCTGATAATACATCCTGATCAAACTGGTTTTATTAAAGGTCGACATTCTTCTACTAACACACGCAGGCTGATTAACCTAATAGACTATGCTACCATTCATAATCTGGAATCCACTATCATCTCGTTAGATGCAGAAAAAGCCTTCGATCGTGTTAACTGGAAATTCCTGTTTGCAACATTAAATAAATTTGGTTTTGGTCCTTATTTCATAGACTGGATAAAAATACTTTATAACAACCCTAATGCATGTGTGAGGACCAATGACCAAACTTCTCCAAGTTTCTGTTTACAGCGAGGCACCAGGCAGGGCTGCCCGCTCTCCCCTTCACTTTTTGCCATTTTCATTGAACCACTAGCAGCCGCTATAAGACAGGACAGAGATATTAAAGGGATCCCCGGCAAAAATCTAGAACATAAAATAAGTCTCTACGCAGACGACGTACTGCTTTTCCTCCAGAACTCATCAACATCTCTCTCCCAGACAATCACATTGATCAATAAATTTTCAATGATATCTGAGTACTCTATTAACTGGACCAAGACTACAGCTTTATCTGTTAATTGTACTTTACAAAATATCCCTAACACCACAATACAGTCTGGTAATATCAGATATTTAGGAATAAATATTTCTCCACAACTTTCAGAGTTAATAAAGTTAAATTATGTCCAGCTATTAAAGTCAATAGAGGAAGATCTCACGCGATGGAAGCACTTACCCATATCACTCATGGGGAGAGTTGCTACCATCAAAATGATGGTTCTACCGAAAATTAACTACTTGTTCTCAATGATACCCACCAAACCTTCCTCCAGTTGGTTTAAGTCACTGGACTCTCACATTTCCAAATTTCTTTGAAAAACAAGCCATCACGTATCAGTTTAAAAACCTTACAACAGGTAAAAGACCGGGGAGGGTTAGACTCACCCAATTTCAATTATTATTTCCTAGCAAATAAGCTACAATTTATTTCCAAATGGCTGAAACCTACCCATCTAGATGAACCGTGGCTAGACACAGAACAAGCATTATGTGAGGATCTGGATGTCTCTGATTTGCCGTTCATCAGTTCAGCAGTCAGATCTCATAAATGCTTTAAAAGTATCAACATCTGCTCTACTCTGAAAGCATGGTGGGAATTCCTGAAATTAACCGAGTCTTCTATTATTCCATGTAAACTCACACCCATCTGGAATAACCTGGATATTTTACAAAACAAGAAAATGATTAATTTTGTGCATTGGAAGGATAAAGGAGTAAAACAATTACAACATATCATTGAAAATGGAAAATTCCTGTCATTTAATACACTTACCTTACAATACGGGATCAATAGTACTAAATTCTTAGAATACCATCAACTTAAATCTATATTAAGCAAAAAATATACCTCTAACCAACTGATCTTGCAGACTCCGGTCAGGGTAGCAGAATTCCTGAATCTCTCTATCCCCAAACTACTGTCGAAAATATATAGATTATTATTAAAACTGGATGATTCAATTTCCCTTCCAACTTCGAAGTGGGAGGCTGACTTGTCCAGAACCCTTAACCAAAACACATGGACACAGATATGTTTAAACACGTTCCTAATGACTAAAAACTCAAATATACAGTTGATACAATTCAAGGTTTTACACAGAGTACATTACACAGGACAGAGGATGTTCAAGATGGGTCTGTCACCTTCAAATATTTGTTTGCACTGCAATGAGAATACAATAGACAATTATCTTCACGCCTTGTGGTCTTGTCCACCTGTCCAGAGGTTTTGGCTTCAGGTATGTGATGACCTGTCAGCGTGGCTCAGGTGTAACTTCCCTGCAAGCCCCACACTGTGTTTACTGGGGGACTTGGATGAGATCAACACGGTAACCAATTATGCACATATGATACTTACTGTATTATGTATTGCAAAGAAAACTATCTTGGTAAACTGGAAATCCAAAAATAATCTGAGCATTAGCCAGTTTAGGAATCTCTTAGTAGACCATATCAGTATTGAGATGATGTCTGCCTCCTCTAAGAACCAGTTAGATGAATTCCACTCCCTCTGGTCCCCTGTGATTAGCTCCATCACTTAACGCTGGTGTAGGAGAGCGGCCCTCAAAAACATGGGGGTTGGGTGCGTCGGCGAGTGCTTGATGGCTATGGATTCCTGGCGGCTGACTTGGGGGGGGGTCTGGGCTGCCTCGCTCGCTGGGGCAGGGCTGTATCCAGCCCGATGGGGGGCATGAGGGTCAGCGGTTGGGGCTGCTCTGCGGCGGTGGGCGGGTCGCTGGTGGGGCCCTGGCCGGGGTGGGCTGCCGGCCGGGCGCCGGGTGGCCGGGGTCGGCCCGGGGCGGGGGGGCGGGGGTCTCTGGCCCCGGGGTGCTCCGGGGTGGCCCCTGCCTCCGGGGCCGGGGGACCCGGCTTGGCGGCTGGGGGGGGGCGGGCCGGCGGGACGTGCCTCCTCTGGATTTGGCCGGTCCTCACGACCTGGTGACGTCTGGTCACTGCGCCGGGGCGCCTCTGCTGTGTGCGTGCGGGTGTGTGTGCTGGTGGGGGTGTGTGTGTGGTGGGGCTGGGGGATGTATCGTTGTCGTGTCTGTGTCGGGATGTGGGCATCCGGGATGTTGGTGTCGCGGGAGCGGCCGTGTGTGGGGGGTGTGGATTTCCCCTGTGCTTGTCCTGCGTGTGGGGCCTCTGGGGGTCGCGGACGGTGAGCTGCGCTTCCGCCCCGGGGTGCTTGGTTTTCGGCGGACCCGTGGTCATGTCGTGTCGTATCGATGTTGGGGTGTCTGGCGTGGCTGTCGGGGTGTGGGGTTTTGTCCATATCGTTCAGCTCTAGTGTGTGGAGGTGGGGGTTGGGGGGTGGCCGGGTCTTTTCCACGCCGGGTGCCTGTCCCGCCTGGCCGCTGTGTCGGTTGGGGCTGGCCTGCGCTGGTGGTCTCGTACGGGTTGGTCTCGCGTGGTCCGGGGGCTGGGGGCGGTGGACTTGTGGCGTGGGGGCTGGTGGCCCCGCGGTCCCCGTCCTTGGTATTGTGTAGGTGGGTGTGTGACTGGAGGGGGGGCGTGAATGCGGTTGTGTGTGTGTGTGGCTGCCTGTGGGGGGTGTGGAGATGGGTGGGTGGGTGGGGGGTGCATGGATGATGGGTGTTTGGGTGCGGGGGTGGTGGTGCATTGGTGGGGTTTGTGTGTGTCAGGTTGGGGGGGGGGGGGGGGAGGAAAGGGGGAGAAAAAGAAAAAAAAAAAAAAAAAAAAAAATAGCAGCTCTGCGTGCCTCTTGGGGGGTTTGCGAGGCCTGGGGATGTTGGGCCGGTGACTCTGGCCCCTCCGCCGACCCTTTCCGCTTCCGTCCCTTTTCCCCCTCCCTGGCCTGGCGTGGTCGAGCGCCCCCAGGGGCTGAGGCTGGCCCCTCTGTGCTGAACGCCGGACGCCGGGCCGTGGGGGCGGCCATGCCTGCCCTTTCTGCCCTGGGGGATCCCGGGAGGCAGGGGTACCTAATGCCGGTAACGGCTCTTCTTCCAGGGGGGAATTCATACCCCCCCTGGTCTCCCTTCCCAAGACCCCCCCCCCCCCCTGCTCTACCTCTCACACACACACGTAGGGTTTTGGGGAGGGAGCGTGTCAAGCGGGCGTGGTGAGGAGGGCACCAAAGTGCCTTTGCTTGCCACGTCTAGAGGCAGCCTGCTCCCCAGTTTTAACCACACTTAGACACCTAAACACATAAAATAACAACAGCTCACAACCACTTCTGAGGGGCGGGCCATATAGTGTGTGGTAGGAGGGAGGGGCCGGTTGGGGGGACATGCCCCCTACGCGACCCCACTCCCGGCATGACTTGGCACTGCCCCTTAGTTTTAACTGCAAACAACACACATCTTACACACACAGTCATGAGTGGGGGGTGGGGGGAGGGCGAGGGTCCTTTCATACCCCGGTCTCCCGGGCGCTACTAGGGGGGAGGGGGGACAGTGGCTACTTCACGCGCCAGTGGTTAAGGCTGGCTGCATTGCGGGGGATCTGCTGGCCTGGGGGATGCCTGGCCTGCTGCGTCCGGGGGTGGGGGATGGGGGGTGGTGGTGGGGGGAACGTGTTGGGGGTTTGAACTCGCGGCTCCTTCCCCGGCCCGAGCTACCACTCAGGAGGCACGAGGGCATGGGCAAGAGAGAGGTGGGTATGTGAGAATAATGAATGAGAGTGTGAAAGAGGAAATGTGGGAGGGAGGAACTTGGGCTGGAAGAGGGAGGAGATGTGGGTAAGTGGTTGAAGGAAAGGGGGATGGAGGAAGGAGTGGCATGCTCGTGAGTGTCTAGTAGGGATGGTCGTGAGGGGCTGAAGGAAGGAAGGGCGGGAGTGTGATAGGTCAGAGGGATGGGCGGGGCTGGACATGTAAGGGGGGGGGGGGGGGGGGACTGTATGGGGTATTGGGGGTATAGGGAGGTGGGGGGGGGGGGGGGCGTATGTGTGGGGGGGGTGGGGAGGGGTTGGTGCAGTTATGTGGGGAGTGCATGTGTGTGTTAGAGGGTATGAGGAGGTGGGGGTAGGTGTGGACGGTAGAGGGAGGAGAGTGTTGGGGGTGGAGAGAGGAGTGAGGTGGGTATGTAAGGTCAGAGAGGCCAGAGTGGGTGGGTGTATGCGTGTGTGGGGGGGGTACACGGAGGTGTTGGGTAGGGCTGGGCGGTGTGGGGGCGGAGGTTCGTACCTCGGTAGTCGTGCCGGGCATCTTGGTGTCGGTGCGGTGCGGTGTGGCTGCGGGTTGGTTGGGGGCCGGGCGCTTTGGGTGGGGGGTGCGGTTTTGTTTGTGGCTTCCGGGGTTTTTTGTGCGGGCGAAGTAGGGGATCTGTATCTTGTATGGTTGCTCTTGGTGGTATTGATGTCTTGGGTGCCTGGGGTCTTGGCGTGTGGGCGGGGACGCATATCTCTCAGCCCTCAGTGTTGGGGTAGGTGTGTGGGGAGTGTGTGTGTGTGAGCGTGGTGGCGGGGTAGGGGTGGGAGAGTGTGGTGGCGCCCTGGTGTCAGGGATTAGGGACGGGGTGGGGGCTGGTCTCACCCTGGGGGGGCGTCGTCTGGGGGTCCGGTCCTCCTGCTCTCTGCTGGGGCTGCCCGGGCCCGGGGTTGCTCTGGGCGTTGGGGCCTGGGTCTGCGTTGCCCCGCTCCGGGGACGCCCGGCGCCCCGTGGGCCGGCAGCTGCTGGTCTTGGTCCGCTGGGGCCTGGGCCTCCAACCAAGGGTGAGCGACGAGATTGCTGGGGAGGAGAATGAGACTAGCAGGACATTGCCGAAGGCATCAAGAGTGCCATGGGGCAACACGTGGCCACCGGTCAGGAGGACGTCCCACACTGACATACGTGGACATACTGAAGAGGGATGGTGAGCTCTGAGCACCAACGAACGAACGGGCAGATGTACGGAGAATCAGGATGACTGGAAGCAACGATGGAAGGCTCGTCTGAGGACGACCCAGAGAGATTCCCCTCAATTAAAGAAAAAGGCTCAATTCCCAACAGGAATTCAAATAAACAAAAAGAAACTAAAAATCGAAAAATTTACAAAATTATAATTTAGTGAAATAAAATATTGCTTTTGATTATGGTTGAAAATAATAATTCAAAACAAACACACAAATAAAACTGTCCCAGACACATTAGAGCATCTTTCCCATGCAGACGTCTGATTGGATGTTACAGAAAACACCTGATTGCAGTGATTGCCTCAAAGTGTAGCGTCGGGAGCCCCACCATGGTTGTTTACGTGTTTTTTGTGTTTGTTTTAGATATTTCTGTCAAACCACAATTCAAAATCAATGTCATGATTTTCATAGAATTTTTATTTATTATTACTTTAGTCAATTTCAACTTATTTCACTGACACCTGATTTTTTTTTCCTTTTGTGGTTTTAAGGACAACTGTAGATGCAGATATCGTAATATAAGAATATAAGAACTGAAGCTCCGAAATATTCTGACAATGGTGATAAATGAATAATTTGTATGGTAAGTAATAATATAAATAATTGCCTACATTTGAAGTACATGAAAGTAGAACAGGCACAGGCAATTTGATGGAGCTGAATTAATATTAGCCTCATCTATATAGCGGGTGGTGCGCTTTGCCGCCCTTCGGGGGATGCATGTCCGCTCTTTGGGGGGGTAGCTGGGATCTGGGCCTCTGGGTGGCTGCTGGGGGCCTGGGTCGCGAGCAGCACGGGCTTCCTCCTCCTTGCAGAGGCAGAGGCTGCATCTGCATGACTGTATCACCACGGAGCACCCTTTATTATGCATGTTGACACTGTGACACTGCTTCCCGTGATAGCTAGGTCGTACCTCTTCTTTACTTCCCATTGCGATGACTAGGTTGTCACCTCTTCTCTACTTCCCATTGCGCTGACTGGTTTGTACCTCTTCTCTGCGTAGTTCTGCGTGTGTTTGTATGATCTGAGGATATTTAAACCCACCTGCAGGTACTCCTGTAGGGGATTGCTTGTTTTGTTTTTCCAACAGAGACCTTGGTTGTTTAGGGATAGTGGTACAGATGTACCAGTGAACTGTGTAAGTGGATTCATGTTTCTCAACCATATATAACATATTGTATATATATACATTGCTTTTCTATCATTACCTCTATTCACTTTCATTTCTCCCTTGCTGGCCCAGCAGTATGAAATGAATATGTAATAGACAAATGTTTAAATAAAGAAATAAAATGAATAAACATGAGATCAAGTGGAGCCTTATGTTCATAAAGCCCCGCTTGATAAAGCAAAACTGTTCAACAGGAATAAAGCAATCAGATTTCCATTCTGCTTGCTTCAATGCTGGACAGACAAGTAAAAAAAAAAAAAAAAAAAAAAAAAAAAAAAAAAAAAAAAAAAAAAAAAAAAAAAAAAAGAAAACACCTGATTGCAGTGATTGCCTCAAAGTGTAGCGTCGGAGCCCCACCATGGTTGTTTACGTGTTTTTTGTGTTTGTTTTAGATATTTCTGTCAAACCACAATTCAAAATCAATGTCATGATTTTCATAGAATTTTTATTTATTATTACTTTAGTCAATTTCAACTTATTTCACTGACACCTGATTTTTTTTCCTTTTGTGGTTTTGATGACAACTGTAGATGCAGATATCGTAATATAAGAATATAAGAACTGAAGCTCACAAAATATTCTGACAATGGTGATAAATGAATAATTTGTATGGTAAATAATAATATAAATAATTGCCTACATTTGAAGTACCTGAAAGTAGAACAGGCACAGGCAATTTGATGGAGCTGAATTAATATTAGCCTCATCTATATAACAGGTGCTGCGCTAAAGTTCCCTCCTACAAGCAGCAGCACAGCCAGTCAGCCAGAGGGGGGCAGAGCCAGGTTCATTTAGGACAGGCACAGATGAGCCAGCTTTATAATCCAGTGCAGGCACGTCCACAGATGTGCAATATATTTTTGATTTTTAAAGCACTGGGTGTCGTGTGCAACTGTTGAAAAATTATTGCTGTTGAGTTAGAGGCGGTCTGAACTGGCTCTGAGTATTAGGGCCAATTCCAATTCCTACCTTAACCCTCTATCTCAGTCGCCCTCATAACCAAGTGTTAAGGGCTAGAAAGAAAGAGATAGAAGGAAGACAAAGACAGGAAAGAAAGTCCAGGTTTGCACATCTGCTTTTAAGTTTGACCACAATGTAGTGTGTTGATGATGCTGCCAGCTGAGAAATGTTTTACAACAACGGGGTGTGAAATCTGTATGATGGACATTATACACAACGTCCTTTTGGTTGTGTTTCGGAGGTGCCCTTCAAGACTTTGTGCCCAAGGGCCACTGCTTCTTTAATCCGGGCTTGGGGGGGGGTGTTTCAGCACAACACCGGCACAGAAGTAAGACGGGAGTAAACAACCGAGCAGCTTTTTCTTTCTTTTTTTAATTGGAGGGAGCTCCGATCCAGTCTGGGAATAAAACGGACCCACAGTTGCTTTCTTCTCAGTAACAAGGTAAATGTGATGAATGACGGAAATAAGGATGCAGAATATTGCAATGCTAAGTTGTTAGCATGTAAATGCAGCAGAAAGGCTCGGTCACCCTTTGTTTTCTGTCGGGTGCGTGGCACTTTTTAAAGAAGCAATTTGAGGAACGTGTTTGTTTGACCGGAACATGCACAGTTAAAAGTTCTGAAGAAAGGTAGGGAGTCCAAACCATTCAGGGACTTAAAAACAAGCAATAAAATCTTGAACTGGATCCTGTAAAGGACAGGAAGCCAGTGGAGGGAAGCCAGAATAGGGGTGATATGGTCCGTTTCCTGGTTCCAGACAGAAGACGGGCCGCTGCATTTTGGACCATCTGCAGCCGGTGGATGGAAGAGCTGGTCCAACCCATAATATAAAGAGTTACAATAATCCAGTCTCAAAGAAATAAATAAGTGAACAACATGTTCAAACTGGCCTACAGGGATGTAAGACTTCCACCTTCGCTAAAAAGACGAAACTGAAAAAAACTATTTTTGACAACAGCAGAAATTTGTTTGTCAAATTTAAAACCACTGTCAAAGAAAACGCCGAGGTTTCTTGCACAAGTGCGAGTAAAAGAATCCAGGGGACCCAGCACACTGTCACCAGCTAGGTTAAAAGGATGACCAAATAAAATGATTTCTGTCTTGTCATCATTTAAACTTAAAAAGTTTAACCCCATCCAGGTTTTAATAGCATGCAGCCTGGATCAGGCCGAAGCGGAAGGTATATCTGGAGGTCATCAGCAAAACAGTGGAATGAAATATTGCCTTGAACATTCACTTAAAATTGACCCTAAAGGCAGCATATATAAAATAAACAAAATTGGACCTAAAATGGAACCTTGGGGCACTCCACAGTCAAGAGGGGTTGTTTCAGAGGTTTAGGGACCTAACTGGACCCTAAAAGACCTCTGGGACAAGTGGAACCAGTTTAGGGCTGAGCCTCTAACAGTGTGTTCAGACCAAGCGCGATTTGGGCGTCAAAAACGCGCCCGACGCCCAAAGTTGGACGCCGTGTCATTAAAAGTCCGACGCCTGTTTCCCCGCGTCTTGACGCTCTGACGCGCGGCGAGAGATGTCCAGCCAAGCAGCGCTCGCCGCGCCGTGGGAGGAGCCTCTCCTTTCTCTTTTTCCTTTCACCATCTGTCTGCACCATGGCAGGTGCAGGAGAGAGAGCGGCTCGGCTTAATGTGATAAATAAAGCAGGGAACGTCGTCGTCGGGCATCTCTGCTCTGTGTCCGGTTCACCAGATGATTCCAGGTGTTCTGACTGTGATGAGTTTCATCATTTACTCCAGGAGCTGCTGGCGAGCGGCACTTTCAGCCGTCTGATCCGGCCCAGTTTAACAACCCGCTGTCCCGATGCGGGGCAGCATTATCAGCCCAGTACATCCCATCAGGACAGCAGGTCATCAAACCACCGTTCAGACACCAGGACCAGACACAGATCACAGTTTATCCTCCTGTGTGTTCAGATAGAGAGGAGATTCCCCTGGTTTTTCTGTGTGTTTCCTCTCCTGTCAGAAAAAGTGTGTCTGTGTCATGACTCGCTCTGATTGGTCGACGCCCCCGCGTCAAGACGCCAAAGTTCAGATTTTCCAACTCCGGCGTCTGACGCCCTTGACGCGCAAACGCTGAACATCTCAAAACTCGACGCGCTAACAGTGTGTTCAGACCAAGCGCGATTTGGGCGTCAAAAACGCCCAAATCGCGCCCAAATCCAGCTGCCCTACCGAAGGGCAGCTGGATTACCAGAGTCCACTGTTAAAATCAGGTCATTAAAAACTTTTAAAAGAGCAGTTTCAGTACTGTGCTTTAAACCCCGATTGAAATTTCTCAAAAATTCTATTTTGGTCAAGATAAGACTGTAACTGCAGATGGACAACTTTCTCTAAAACCTTGGATAAAAAAGGAAGTTTAGAAATGGGCCTATAATTAGACAGGATGTAACTATCGCTTACATTGTTTGAATTTACCGCGACCGTCTTCTTCCTGGATCAAAACTGCAGGTGTAGCATCATTTGACATCACATCTGCAGGGCAGCGCGGGAAATTCAGAAACCGAATTGCAGCTTTATGCAGCACACAGCCTGTTCAAGGCAACGGAGAGAAACGTGGTGGAAACGTTATTGCAAACACACTGAAGGCATTGGTTCCAGGTGCATTTGTAAACTTGTGAAAGTTCCAGTGAGCACCATTGGGACCATCATCCGGAAGTGGAAAGAACACGGCATGGTCATAAAGCGGCCACGGCCAGGTGCTCCTCACAAGATTTCAGACAGAGGAGTCAGAACAATCATCAGAAAGGTCTCTCCAACAGCCCAGGACCACTCATGGAGAGCTTCAGAAAGACCTGGAACCAGCAGCTACAGTTGTTTCAGAGAAAACAAGAAGGAATGCACTCAACCGCCATGGCCTTCATGCACGCACACCACGCAAGACTCCATTTCTGAAGAAGAAGCAGGTTGATGCTGGTTTGAAGTTTGCAACACAACATCTGGACAAACCCATGACATTCTGGGAAACATAGTCTGGTCAGATGAGACCAGAACTGAACTCTGCAGATGTCATAAGACACAACATGTTTGAGGAGAAATAGCACCAAAATCACCATAGCAACAGTGAAGTTTGGAGGTGGGAGCATCATGGTGGGGGCTGTTTTCCAGCTTGTGGTACTGGCAGACTTAATATCAATGAAGAAAGAATGAATGCTTCTGGTCAGATGAGACCAGAACTGAACTCTTCAGATGTCATAAGACACATGTTTGGAGGAGAAATGGCAGCGCACATGCGTCTGTATATAAATGCTGCTGGACGTGTTTGCGTGTAAATGCTGCTGGACGTGTCTGAATGTAAATGCTGACGGACGGTTCTGCGTGTAAATGCTGCTGGACGTGTCTGAATGTAAATGCTGCTGAACGTGTCTGTGTGTAAATGCTGCTGGACGTGTCTGCGTGTAAATGCTGCTGGACGTGTCTGTGTGTAAATGCTGCTGGACGTGTCTGCGTGTAAATGCTGCTGGACGTGTTTGCGTGTAAATGCTTCTGGACGTGTCTGCGTGTAAATGCCGCTGGACGTGTCTGCGTGTAAATGCTGCTGGACGTGTTTGCGTGTAAATGCTGCTGGACGTGTCTGTGTGTAAATGCTGCTGGACGTGTCTGTGTGTAAATGCTTCTGGAGTGTCGTGTGTAAATGCTTCTGGACGTGTCTGAATGTAAATGCTTCTGGACGTGTCTGTGTGTAAATGCTGCTGGACGTGTTTGCGTGTAAATGCTTCTGGACGTGTCTGTGTGTAAATGCTTCTGGACGTGTCTGTGTGTAAATGCTGCTCGACGTGTTTGCGTGTAAATGCTTCTGGAAGTGTCTGTGTGTAAATGCTTCTGGAAGTGTCTGTGTGTAAATGCTGCTGGACGTTTTTGCATGTAAATGTTGCCGGATGTGTCTGCGTGTAAATGCTGCTGGACGTGTCTGTGTGTAAATGCTGCTGGACGTGTTTGTGTGTAAATGCTGCTGGACGTGTCTGTGAGTAAATGCTGCTGGATGTGTCTGCGTGTAAATGCTGCTGGACGTTTTTGCGTGTAAATGTTGCCGGATGTGTCTGCGTGTAAATGCTGCTGGACATGTCTGTGTGTAAATGCTGCTGGACATGTCTGCGTGTAAATGCTGCCGGACGAGTCTGTGCGTAAATGCTGCCGGACGTGTCTGCGTGTAAATGCTGCCGGACGTGTCTGCGTGTAAATGCTGCCGGACGTGTCTGCGTGTAAATGCTGCTGGACGTGTCTGTGTGTAAATACTGCTGGACGTGTCTGTGTGTAAATGCTGCTGGACGTGTCTGTGTGTAAATGTTGCTGGACGTGTCTGAATGTAAATGCTTCTGGACGTGTCTGTGTGTAAATGCTGCTGGACGTGTCTGAATGTAAATGCTGCAGGACGAGTCTGCGTGTAAATGCTGCTGTACATGTCTGAATGTAAATGCTGCTGGACTTGTCTGTTTGTAAATGCGGCCGGACATGTCTGCGTGTAAATGCTGCTGGCCGTGTCTGCGTGTAAATGCTGCTGGACGTGTCTGTGTATAAATGCTGCTGGACATGTCTGTGTGTAAATGCGGCTGGACGTGTCTGTGTGTAAATGCTGCTGGACATGTCTGCGTGTAAATGCTGCCGGACAATTCTGCGTGTATATGCTGCTGGACGTGTCTGAATGTAAATGCGGCTGGACGTGTCTGTGTGTAAATGCTGCCGGACGAGTCTGCGTGTAAATGCTGCTGGACGTGTCTGAATGTAAATGCTGCAGGACGAGTCTGCGTGTAAATGCTGCTGGACGTGTTTGCATGTAAATGCTGCTGGACGTGTCTGAATGTAAATGCTGCTGGACGTGTCTGCGTGTAAATGCTGCTGGACGTGTTTGCGTGTAAATGCTGCTGGACGTGTCTGTGTGTAAATGCTGCTGGACGTGTCTGTGTGTAAATGCTTCTGGACGTGTCTGAATGTAAATGCTTCTGGACGTGTCTGTGTGTAAATGCTGCTGGACGTGTTTGCTTGCAAATGCTTCTACACGTGTCTGTGTGTAAATGCTTCTGGACGTGTCTGTGTGTAAATGCTGCTCGACGTGTTTGCGTGTAAATGCTTCTGGAAGTGTCTGTGTGTAAATGCTTCTGGAAGTGTCTGTGTGTAAATGCTGCTGGACATTTTTGCATGTAAATGTTGCCGGATGTGTCTGCGTGTAAATGCTGCTGGACGTGTCTGTGTGTAAATGCTGCTGGACGTGTTTGCGTGTAAATGCTGCTGGACGTGTCTGTGAGTAAATGCTGCTGGACGTGTCTGCGTGTAAATGCTGCTGGACGTTTTTGCGTGTAAATGTTGCCGGATGTGTCTGCGTGTAAATGCTGCTGGACGTGTCTGTGTGTAAATGCTGCTGGACATGTCTGCGTGTAAATGCTGCCGGACGAGTCTGTGCGTAAATGCTGCCGGACGTGTCTGCGTGTAAATGCTGCCGGACGTGTCTGCGTGTAAATGCTGCTGGACGTGTCTGCGTGTAAATGCTGCTGGACGTGTCTGCGTGTAAATGCTGCTGGACGTGTCTGTGTGTAAATACTGCTGGACGTGTCTGTGTGTAAATGCTGCTGGACATGTCTGCGTGTAAATGCTGCTGGACGTGTCTGCGTGTAAATGCTGCTGGACGTGTCTGTGTGTAAATGCTGCTGGACGTGTCTGAATGTAAATGCTGCTGGACGTGTCTGTGTGTAAATGCTGCTGGACGTGTTTGCTTGTAAATGCTTCTGGACGTGTCTGTGTGTAAATGCTTCTGGACGTGTCTGTGTGTAAATGCTGCTGGACGTGTTTGCGTGTAAATGCTGCTGGACGTGTTTGCGTGTAAATGCTGCTGGACGCGTCTGTGAGTAAATGCTGCTGGATGTGTCTGCGTGTAAATGCTGCTGGAAGTTTTTGCGTGTAAATGTTGCCGGATGTGTCTGCGTGTAAATGCTGCTGGACGTGTCTGTGTGTAAATGCTGCTGGACATGTCTGCGTGTAAATGCTGCCGGACGAGTCTGTGTGTAAATGCTGCCGGACGTGTCTGCGTGTAAATGCTGCCGGACGTGTCTGCGTGTAAATGCTGCCGGACGTGTCTGCGTGTAAATGCTGCCGGACGTGTCTGCGTGTAAATGCTGCTGGACGTGTCTGTGTGTAAATACTGCTGGACGTGTCTGTGTGTAAATGCTGCTGGACATGTCTGCGTGTAAATGCTGCTGGACGTGTCTGCGTGTAAATGCTGCTGGACGTGTCTGTGTGTAAATGCTGCTGGACGTGTCTGAATGTAAATGCTTCTGGACGTGTCTGTGTGTAAATGCTGCTGGACGTGTTTGCTTGTAAATGCTTCTGGACGTGTCTGTGTGTAAATGCTTCTGGACGTGTCTGTGTGTAAATGCTTCTGGACGTGTTTGCGTGTAAATGCTGCTGGACGTTTTTGCGTGTAAATGTTGCCGGATGTGTCTGCCTGTAAATGCTGCTGGACGTGTCTGTGTGTAAATGCTGCTGGACGTGTTTGCGTGTAAATGCTGCAGGACGAGTCTGCCTGTAAATGCTGCCGGACGTGTGTGAATGTAAATGCTGCTGGACATGTCTGCGTGTAAATGCTGCTGGACGTGTGTGAATGTAAATGCTGCTGGACATGTCTGCGTGTAAATGCTGCTGGACGTGTCCGTGTGTAAATGCTGCTGGACATGTTTGCGTGTAAATGCGACTGGACATGTCTGCATGTAAATGCTTCCGGACGAGTCTGCGTGTAAATGCTGCTGGACGTGTCTGAATGTAAATGCTGCTGGACGTGTCTGTGTGTAAATGCTGCAGGACGAGTCTGCGTGTAAATGCTGCTGTACATGTCTGAATGTAAATGCTGCTGGACTTGTCTGTTTGTAAATGCTGCCGGACATGTCTGCGTGTAAATGCTGCTGGCCGTATCTGCGTGTAAATGCTGCTGGACGTGTCTGTGTGTAAATGCTGCTGGACGTGTCTGCGTGTAAATGCTGCTGGACGTGTCTGTGTGTAAATGCTGCTGGACATGTCTGTGTGTAAATGCGGCTGACCGTGTCTGTGTGTAAATGCTGCTGGACATGTCTGCGTGTAAATGCTGCCGGACAATTCTGCATGTATATGCTGCTGGACGTGTCTGAATGTAAATGCAGCTGGACATGTCTGCGTGTAAATGCTGCCGGATGATTCTGCATGTATATGCTGCTGGACGTGTCTGAATGTAAATGCAGCTGGACATGTCTGCGTGTAAATGCTGCCGGACGAGTCTGCGTGTAAATGCTGCTGGACGTGTCTGAATGTAAATGCTGCTGGACGTGTCTGCGTGTAAATGCTGCTGGACTTGTCTGAATGTAAATGCTGCTGGACGTGTCTGCGTGTAAATGCTGCTGGACGTGTTTGCATGTAAATGCTGCTGGACGTGTCTGAATGTAAATGCTGCTGGACGTGTTTGCGTGTAAATGCTGCTGGACGTGTCTGTGTGTAAATGCTACTGGACGTGTTGCGTGTAAATGCTTCAGGACGTGTCTGCGTGTAAATGCTGCCGGACGTGTCTGCGTGTAAATGCTGCAGGACGAATCTGCCTGTAAATGCTGCCGGACGTGTCTGAATGTAAATGCTGCTGGACGTGTCTGACTGTAAATGCTGCTGGACGTGTCTGCGTGTAAATGCTGCTGGACGTGTCTGTGTGTAAATGCTGCTGGACGTGTCTGAATGTAAATGCTGCTGGACGTGTCTGCGTGTAAATGCTGCTGGATATGTCTGCGTGTAAATGCTGCCGGACGAGTCTGTGTGTAAATGCTGCCAGATGTGTCTGCGTGTAAATGCTGCCGGACGTGTCTGCGTGTAAATGCTGCTGGACATGTCTGCTTGTAAATGCTGCTGGACGTGTCTGCGTGTAAATGCTGCTGGACGTGTCTGTGTGTAAATGCTGCTGGACTTGTCTGCGTGTAAATGCTGCTGGACGTGTCTGCGTGTAAATGCTGCCGGACGTGTCTGTGTGTAAATGCTGCTGGACATGTCTGCGTGTAAATGCTGCTGGACGTGTCTGTGTGTAAATGCTGCTGGACATGTCTGCGTGTAAATGCTGCTGGACGTGTCTGCGTGTAAATGCTGCTGGACGTGTCTGTGTGTAAATGCTGCTGGACGTGTCTGCATGTAAATGCTTCCGGACGTGTCTGCGTGTAAATGCTGCTGGACGTGTCTGAATGTAAATGCTGCTGGACGTGTCTGTGTGTAAATGCTGCAGGACGAGTCTGCGTGTAAATGCTGTCTGTACGTGTGAATGTAAATGCTGCTGGACTTGTCTGTTTGTAAATGCTGCCGGACATGTCTGCGTGTAAATGCTGCTGGCCGTGTCTGCGTGTAAATGCTGCTGGACGTGTCTGTGTGTAAATTCTGCTGGACATGTCTGTGTGTAAATGCGGCTGGACGTGTCTGCGTGTAAATGCTGCTGGACGTGTCTGTGTGTAAATGCTGCTGGACATGTCTGCGTGTAAATGCTGCCGGACAATTCTGTGTGTATATGCTGCTGGACGTGTCTGAATGTAAATGCGGCTGGACGTGTCTGCGTGTAAATGCTGCCGGACGAGTCTGCGTGTAAATGCTGCCGGACGTGTCTGAATGTAAATGCTGCAGGACGAGTCTGTGTGTAAATGCTGCTGGACGTGTCTGCGTGTAAATGCTGCTGGACGTGTCTGCGTGTAAATGCTGCTGGACGTGTTTGCATGTAAATGCTGCTGGACGTGTCTGAATGTAAATGCTGCTGGACGTGTCTGCGTGTAAATGCTGCTGGACGTGTTTGCGTGTAAATGCTGCTGGACGTGTCTGTGTGTAAATGCTGCTGGACATGTCTGCGTGTAAATGCTGCTGGACGTGTCTGTGTGTAAATGCTGCTGGACGTGTTTGCGTGTAAATGCTGCTGGATGTGTCTGTGTGTAAATGCTGCTGGACGTGTCTGCGTGTAAATGCTGCTGGACGTGTTTGCGTGTAAATGCTGCCGGACGTGTCTGCGTGTAAATGCTGCTGGACGTGTTTGCGTGTAAATGCTGCTGGACGTGTCTGCGTGTAAATGCTGCTGGACGTGTTTTCGTGTAAATGCTGCTGGACGTGTCTGTTTGTAAATGCTGCTGGACATGTCTGCGTGTAAATGCTGCTGGACTTGTCTGTGTGTAAATGCTGCTGGACATGTTTGCGTATAAATGCTGCTGGACATGTCTGTGTGTAAATGCTTCTGGACGTGTCTGGATGTAAATGCCTCTGGATGTGTCTGTGTGTAAATGCTGCTGGACGTGTTTGCGTGTAAATGCTTCTGGACGTGTCTGTGTGTAAATGCTTCTGGACGTGTCTGGATGTAAATGCTTCTGGACGTGTCTGTGTGTAAATGCTGCTGGACGTGTTTGCGTGTAAATGCTTCTGGACGTGTCTGTGTGTAAATGCTGCTGGACGTGTTTGTGTGTAAATGCTTCTGGAAGTGTCTGTGTGGAAATGCTTCTGGACGTGTCTGTGTGTAAATGCTGCTGGACGTTTCTGCGTGTAAATGCTGCCGGATGTGTGCGTGTAAATGCTGCTGGACGTGTCTGTGTGTAAATGCTGCTGGACGAGCCTGTGTGTAAATGCTGCTGGACGTTTTTGCGTGTAAATGCTGCTGGATGTGTCTGCGTGCAAATGCTGCTGGACGTGTCCATGTGTAAATGCTGCTGGACATGTTTGCGTGTAAATGCTGCTGGACGTGTCTGTGTGTAAATGCTGCTGGACGTGTCTGCATAGCTGCAGCTTTGATGCTCCATCTGGAATAATGGCAAAGATAACATTTTCTTCATTAGTCGAGACTGTGGTCCATGTTTTCAATGACCTGCATACTTTTATGCTTTCTGGTCTCCAGTGAAGACGTAACACTGCTGCTGCTGCAGAACTGTGTGATGTACGATTGTGATCAGGTGTTTTTAAACCTGTTACATTATCTATTTTGGTACGTGAAGACTTATTTTAATCTTTGATTTGATGCTGAAACGATTCAAATTCAATTCTCACTGATACAAAATATGAATGAGACTTGAACCCCAACCCCCCTGAGTTCAGAGCCAACTCCCAACAGCCTGAGCTATTCTTCCAGATATGTGATGGCTTCACTGGCATCATTTTCACTCGTAATTTTCATTTTCACTCTGAAGGAGAAAAGAAAGTTTGATCTCTGAGCTAATAATGGTCTCAGGTGTCGTTCCGGGAAGTTAAACCTGCAGTTTGTTGATCTTTTTTTATTATTTCTGTTTCATTCAATAAAAGCAAAACAAGCTTTAAAACATGCACAATGAACTTAGTACAGCTGGAATGAAAAGGAGCAGAGAGAAGAGCAATCTTCAACATTTTACATCAGCTCATTTCTTAGTGTTTATCCAATATTTACAAATGCCACCAAATTTATTCTGGATAATATGTCTATGTCATATTTTCCCAATATTTACAACCAATCATATACATGAATATGCTGCATTCACAAATCCTTCATTTTTTTTCAACTTTGGTCACATTAACAGAAAACTTTAATCTTCATTCTCCTTTAATATTGTTGTTTTTATGTGTCTCATGAATTCCATGATTGTTCTTCATTCTTTTATTTCTTTTTGGGTTGTACTCCAAAACTTTATTGCTTTCACCGTTACGGTTTGTTCCATCGCTTTGGTCCTAAACCTGTTTTTGTGGATTGAACTCTATAGTTGAGCTACAAAGTCATTTGGGGCCAATAATGAATCAATGTCTATATTTCAAGAGGAATTTTTCATGGTGTTTTCTTTTCCATTATTGGTGACCAATTTGCCTGCTGTTGCAAATTTGCAACAAACCCCAATTTTTATCAATTCAAGGTGCTATATTGAAATTTACCAACTCTACTAAACTTAGCATGCCTAAAGGGGGAAATGCGTGCATTTTTTTTTACATAATTCCATAGAAATTCAGGCATTAAGGGGTTAAAAACAAACAAACTAAAAATGAAACAAGCATGATGGGGCTCCTGAACTAATATGGTGCTCAGCAACACTGAAACAATCACTGCAATCACTTTTTCTGCAACGACCAATCAATTTCTGCACCTGTTGACAGGTATGTTGGTCGACATGCAAAATCTCAAATCTTAGCAAGTATGTTTTTCTAATTTCTAAGTCAAAATATTTTATCAGACTCAAAATAAGAAAAAATTGCTTAAGAAACATTTTGGTAAGATGTAAGATCTTGTTTTAAGGGGATGCATCTTATTTCAAGAAATCTTATCCAGAAAATTTTGCTTGTTCCATTGGCAGAATTGTTTTGCTTATTTGTTTTGTAATAAACAAAAAAAAATCTACCAATGGAACAAGCTAAATTTTCTGGATAAATTTCTTAATAAGATGCATGTTTCTAAAACAAGTTCCTATAGACTAATCCGGCCATACGCTACAACTAGACCATCCACCATTGCCTGGGAAGCGTTTCTGTCCATGTATAATGAGAACAGATGAGAATGGGAGTTTTTTCTGTCCAACATGGAGAAAATCTGGAAGGACGTCCCATTCCTGGTTGTTGGAACATCAGAGGAAAACTTTAATGTGGTAACAAGTGAAGAAGAAGATCACGGACACATTTATTTCTTGGAGATTTCTGCCGTCTGGGAAAAAAGTGGACGGTGCTTTTCAAATTTTTGGAAGTTGGAGCACCATGTATGCAAAGTGGAATTTAAAGAGTTAAAATGTTAAAACTCATTGACTTTGATGGTTAGGCCAGAAGTCTGTGATGACAGCCATGAAAGAAAATTGCAGATTTTCATTTTTAGATAATATTTGCAGGCCGTTAACTGACATTGGCCAGTCTGTGACTGAAGAAGCTGAACAGAACTGTTTTCTTAGGGAGTGATGAGGTTAAATTAATACTCCGATGTAAATGATAAAAGTCAGAATACATTCGAGATCTCTGGATAACATACCTATAGGTTATCATGACCTTAGGCGACTGTCCAACATTGTAAATCCAGATATTCACGCTGCTTTCCATGTTGGCAGATACGAGGTCATTGGGATTCGTCACCGTTGCAATGGTGGAGCCACAAGATGGCGTAACAGAACAAAACGCTCGTTGGATTAGACTATATCTCACTGAAATGTTTCTCTTTAGGTCATTTCGTCTTCTTTTGGGTGATGAGATATTTAAACTAGAAATGAGAAAATCTACTTGGTCAGATTTGAGTTTTCCGTGTTGGTTCTCCAGAACAGATGATGTTTAACCAAACAAGGCTTTGAAACATCTGTAGAGTTCTTCATCAGCATCATCATCGGGGTGGGGTTGGGGCTGGGGCTGGGGTCTACGGTCATCCAGCTCTGGTCTATGGTGCAGGCGTACTGCTGCCTCAGAGCTGCCTCATCCAGCTTCATCCTCCTCTCCAGTTTACCCAGACTGGCAGCGAGATGGAGGGAGGCTCGGAGCCCGGAGAACTGGAGAACCAGGGCCAGAGCAAAGCAGACCACAGAGAGCGGGACCCTTATGTGGAACGGGAAGGTGATCTGGACTGGCTTTCTACCGAAAAATAAACCTTTTAGTAGGGACAGGATGTTGAACGGGCCGTCTGCACTGAACGGGGAGACGAATGCGATGACGATGCGTTTTCTATCAGGTGTACCATCCTGTCTCTCGGGGAAATGGATCACTTTCCATGCTCCATCTTTAGGTTTTTCCAGAGGACTCACCGTGATGTTGGGAATCATTTCACCTCCAGCTTTCTTCATTGAGTTCCACTCCTCTGGCAGCTTGGTGGGTCGATGTTCATGCTGTCCTTGAACTCTGCAGTGTTTGGTTAAGCAGTAAAAGTCTCTGTGAGGCTGAATTCCTCCCGTCGCGACAGCGTAGGCAGCTTCTGCAGAGATGGAGCAGTTCCAGGGAGGATACAGGACCACGTCTTCAACGGCGTCCTCATGAAGGAGACTGCTGGCTGGAACCATGGAGTCGTCTATCGCTCCATGAGCCACCAAGATGATCTCAACTTTCTGTTTCTCTTCCTCCTCTTCCTCCTCTTCCTCCTCTTCTATCCTCGTCCTCAGAAGGTTAAACATGGTCACGAGACTGCAGAAGACCGCTGCGTTTTCTGTCAGCCACTTCGACACCGTTTTATCTCCACTGCGTTCCTTTGCCATCTCCACCAACGTCTTCCTGTCGTCATCGCTCCGCTCAGTCGCTTCAATGATGCGTTTTAATTCGGCTAACCTCCGGAAAGAATTCCTGGAAGAAAAAACATTTTAGGAAATCATCATAAACTGAAGCAGGTGATCCAGAAACATTTTATCACGGCTGACGATGCTGCTGCATCATACTAGCGCTCTGCATTTGTTCCACATTATCAAACTTCGGCCCAGTTACTCTCCATACCCCTCGCCCTTCCCCTAAAACGCTGTCTCAAGCGCTCGGGACTGAATTATTCCCTTCAGAAACGGGACAATCCTTCCAAACCCTAGATTTTTGTGGGGGGTGGGGGGGGGCCATTTATCTGAGATGTTTTCGTTAACGATCACAAAATCATTTCGTTGACGACACTTTTTTCCCAAGATGATGACGAGACGATGACGAGCTAAACATGTCTCTGTGAGGACTTAAACATGACGAGCTAAACATGTCTCTATGAGGACTAAAATATGACGAGACGATGACGAGCTAAACATGTCTCTGTGAGGACTAAAACATGACGAGACGATGACGAGCTAAACATGTCTCTGTGAGGACTTAAACATGACGAGCTAAACATGTCTCTATGAGGACTAAAATATGACGAGACGATGACGAGCTAAACATGTCTCTATGAGGACTAAAACATGACGAGCTAAACATGTCTCTATGAGGACTAAAACATGACGAGACGATGACGAGCTAAACATGTCTCTATGAGGACTAAAACATGACGAGACGATGACGAGCTAAACATGTCTCTATGAGGACTTAAACATGACGAGCTAAACATGTCTCTATGAGGACTAAAACATGACGAGACGATGACGAGCTAAACATGTCTCTATGAGGACTTAAACATGACGAGCTAAACATGTCTCTATGAGGACTAAAACATGACGAGCTAAACATGTCTCTATGAGGACTAAAACATGACGAGACGATGACGAGCTAAACATGTCTCTATGAGGACTAAAACATGACGAGACGATGACGAGCTAAACATGTCTCTATGAGGACTAAAACATGACGAGCTAAACATGTCTCTATGAGGACTAAAACATGACGAGACGATGACGAGCTAAACATGTCTCTATGAGGACTAAAACATGACGAGACGATGACGAGCTAAACATGTCTCTATGAGGACTAAAACATGACGAGACGATGACGAGCTAAACATGTCTCTATGAGGACTTAAACATGACGAGACGATGACGAGCTAAACATGTCTCTATGAGGACTGAAACATGACGAGCTAAACATGTCTCTATGAGGACTTAAACATGACGAGCTAAACATGTCTCTATGAGGACTAAAACATGACGAGACGATGACGAGCTAAACATGTCTCTATGAGGACTTAAACATGACGAGCTAAACATGTCTCTATGAGGACTAAAACATGACGAGCTAAACATGTCTCTATGAGGACTAAAACATGACGAGCTAAACATGTCTCTATGAGGACTTAAACATGACGAGACGATGACGAGCTAAACATGTCTCTATGAGGACTAAAACATGACGAGACGATGACGAGCTAAACATGTCTCTATGAGGACTTAAACATGACGAGCTAAACATGTCTCTATGAGGACTTAAACATGACGAGCTAAACATGTCTCTATGAGGACTAAAACATGACGAGCTAAACATGTCTCTATGAGGACTAAAACATGACGAGCTAAACATGTCTCTATGAGGACTTAAACATGACGAGCTAAACATGTCTCTATGAGGACTAAAACATGACGAGACGATGACGAGCTAAACATGTCTCTATGAGGACTAAAACATGACGAGCTAAACATGTCTCTATGAGGACTAAAACATGACGAGACGATGACGAGCTAAACATGTCTCTATGAGGACTAAAACATGACGAGCTAAACATGTCTCTATGAGGACTTAAACATGACGAGCTAAACATGTCTCTATGAGGACTAAAACGAGACGATGACGAGCTAAACATGTCTCTATGAGGACTAAAACATGACGAGCTAAACATGTCTCTATGAGGACTAAAACATGACGAGACGATGACGAGCTAAACATGTCTCTATGAGGACTTAAACATGACGAGCTAAACATGTCTCTATGAGGACTTAAACATGACGAGCTAAACATGTCTCTATGAGGACTAAAACATGACGAGACGATGACGAGCTAAACATGTCTCAATGAGGACTAAAACATGACGAGACGATGACGAGCTAAACATGTCTCTATGAGGACTTAAACATGACGAGCTAAACATGTCTCTACGAGGACTTAAACATGACGAGACGATGACGAGCTAAACATGTCTCTATGAGGACTTAAACATGACGAGCTAAACATGTCTCTCTACGAGGACTTAAACATGACGAGACGATGACGAGCTAAACATGTCTCTGTGAGGACTAAAACATGACGAGACGATGACGAGCTAAACATGTCTCTATGAGGACTAAAACATGACGAGACGATGACGAGCTAAACATGTCTCTATGAGGACTTAAACATGACGAGACGATGACGAGCTAAACATGTCTCTACGAGGACTTAAACATGACGAGACGATGACGAGCTAAACATGTCTCTATGAGGACTTAAACATGACGAGACGATGACGAGCTAAACATGTCTCTATGAGGACTAAAACATGACGAGACGATGACGAGCTAAACATGTCTCTATGAGGACTTAAACATGACGAGCTAAACATGTCTCTATGAGGACTTAAACATGACGAGCTAAACATGTCTCTATGAGGACTAAAACATGACGAGACGATGACGAGCTAAACATGTCTCTACGAGGACTTAAACATGACGAGCTAAACATGTCTCTACGAGGACTTAAACATGCGAGACGATGACGAGCTAAACATGTCTCTATGAGGACTTAAACATGACGAGCTAAACATGTCTCTACGAGGACTTAAACATGACGAGACGATGACGAGCTAAACATGTCTCTATGAGGACTTAAACATGACGAGACGATGACGAGCTAAACATGTCTCTATGAGGACTTAAACATGACGAGCTAAACATGTCTCTACGAGGACTTAAACATGACGAGACGATGACGAGCTAAACATGTCTCTATGAGGACTTAAACATGACGAGCTAAACATGTCTCTACAAGGACTTAAACATGACGAGACGATGACGAGCTAAACATGTCTCTGTGAGGACTAAAACATGACGAGACGATGACGAGCTAAACATGTCTCTATGAGGACTAAAACATGACGAGACGATGACGAGCTAAACATGTCTCTATGAGGACTTAAACATGACGAGACGATGACGAGCTAAACATGTCTCTATGAGGACTTAAACATGACGAGACGATGACGAGCTAAACATGTCTCTATGAGGACTTAAACATGACGAGACGATGACGAGCTAAACATGTCTCTATGAGGACTAAAACATGACGAGACGATGACGAGTTAAACATGTCTCTGTGAGGACTTAAACATGACGAGACGATGACGAGCTAAACATGTCTCTATGAGGACTAAAACATGACGAGACGATGACGAGCTAAACATGTCTCTATGAGGACTAAAACATGACGAGACGATGACGAGCTAAACATGTCTCTGTGAGGACTAAAATATGACGAGACGATGACGAGCTAAACATGTCTCTATGAGGACTAAAACATGACGAGACGATGACGAGCTAAACATGTCTCTATGAGGACTAAAACATGACGAGACGATGACGAGCTAAACATGTCTCTGTGAGGACTAAAACATGACGAGCTAAACATGTCTCTATGAGGACTAAAATATGACGAGACGATGACGAGCTAAACATGTCTCTGTGAGGACTAAAATATGACGAGGCGATGACGAGCTAAACATGTCTCTATGAGGACTAAAACATGACGAGATGATGACGAGCTAAACATGTCTCTATGAGGACTAAAATATGACGAGACGATGACGAGCTAAACATGTCTCTATGAGGACTAAAACATGACGAGATGATGACGAGCTAAACATGTCTCTATGAGGACTTAAACATGACGAGCTAAACATGTCTCTATGAGGACTAAAATATGACGAGACGATGACGAGCTAAACATGTCTCTATGAGGACTTAAACATGACGAGCTAAACATGTCTCTATGAGGACTAAAACATGACGAGCTAAACATGTCTCTATGAGGACTAAAACATGACGAGATGATGACGAGCTAAACATGTCTCTATGAGGACTAAAACATGACGAGACGATGACGAGCTAAACATGTCTCTGTGAGGACTTAAACATGACGAGACGATGACGAGCTAAACATGTCTCTATGAGGACTTAAACATGACGAGCTAAATATGTCTCTATGAGGACTAAAACATGACGAGACGATGACAAGCTAAACATGTCTCTATGAGGACTAAAACATGACGAGACGATGACAAGCTAAACATGTCTCTATGAGGACTTAAACATGACGAGCTAAACATGTCTCTGTGAGGACTTAAACATGACGAGACGATGACGAGCTAAACATGTCTCTGTGAGGACTAAAACATGACGAGACGATGACGAGCTAAACATGTCTCTGTGAGGACTTAAACATGACGAGACGATGACGAGCTAAACATGTCTCTGTGAGGACTTAAACATGACGAGACGATGACGAGCTAAACATGTCTCTGTGAGGACTTAAACATGACGAGACGATGACGAGCTAAACATGTCTCTGTGAGGACTTAAACATGACGAGACGATGACGAGCTAAACATGTCTCTATGAGGACTAAAACATGACGAGACGATGACGAGCTAAACATGTCTCTGTGAGGACTAAAACATGACGAGACGATGACGAGCTAAACATGTCTCTATGAGGACTTCAACATGACGAGCTAAACATGTCTCTGTGAGGACTTAAACATGACGAGACGATGACGAGCTAAACATGTCTCTATGAGGACTAAAACATGACGAGACGATGACGAGCTAAACATGTCTCTGTGAGGACTTAAACATGACGAGACGATGACGAGCTAAACATGTCTCTGTGAGGACTTAAACATGACGAGACGATGACGAGCTAAACATGTCTCTGTGAGGACTTAAACATGACGAGACGATGACGAGCTAAACATGTCTCTGTGAGGACTTAAACATGACGAGACGATGGCGAGCTAAACATGTCTCTGTGAGGACTTAAACATGACGAGACGATGACGAGCTAAACATGTCTCTATGAGGACTAAAACATGACGAGACGATGACGAGCTAAACATGTCTCTATGAGGACTAAAACATGACGAGACGATGACGAGCTAAACATGTCTCTGTGAGGACTTTAACATGACGAGACGATGACGAGCTAAACATGTCTCTATGAGGACTTAAACATGACGAGCTAAACATGTCTCTATGAGGACTAAAACATGACGAGACGATGACGAGCTAAACATGTCTCTATGAGGACTAAAACATGATGAGACGATGACGAGCTAAACATGTCTCTATGACGACTAAAACATGACGAGACGATGACGAGCTAAACATGTCTCTATGAGGACTAAAACATGACGAGACGATGACGAGCTAAACATGTCTCTATGACGACTAAAACATGACGAGCTAAACATGTCTCTATGAGGACTAAAACATGACGAGCTAAACATGTCTCTATGAGGACTTAAACATGACGAGACGATGACGAGCTAAACATGTCTCTATGAGGACTAAAACATGACGAGCTAAACATGTCTCTATGAGGACTTAAACATGACGAGCTAAACATGTCTCTATGAGGACTAAAACATGACGAGACGATGACAAGCTAAACACGTCTCTATGAGGACTAAAACATGACGAGACGATGACGAGCTAAACATGTCTCTATGAGGACTAAAACATGACGAGACGATGACGAGCTAAACATGTCTCTGTGAGGACTAAAACATGACGAGACGATGACGAGCTAAACATGTCTCTATGAGGACTTAAACATGACGAGCTAAACATGTCTCTATGAGGACTAAAACATGACGAGACGATGACAAGCTAAACATGTCTCTATGAGGACTAAAACATGACGAGACGATGACGAGCTAAACATGTCTCTATGAGGACTAAAACATGACGAGACGATGACGAGCTAAACATGTCTCTATGAGGACTTAAACATGACGAGCTAAACATGTCTCTACGAGGACTTAAACATGACGAGCTAAACATGTCTCTATGAGGACTTAAACATGACGAGACGATGACGAGCTAAACATGTCTCTATGAGGACTAAAACATGACGAGCTAAACATGTCTCTATGAGGACTTAAACATGACGAGACGATGACGAGCTAAACATGTCTCTATGAGGACTAAAACATGACGAGACGATGACGAGCTAAACATGTCTCTATGAGGACTTAAACATGACGAGCTAAACATGTCTCTATGAGGACTAAAACATGACGAGACGATGACAAGCTAAACACGTCTCTATGAGGACTAAAACATGACGAGACGATGACGAGCTAAACATGTCTCTATGAGGACTAAAACATGACGAGACGATGACGAGCTAAACATGTCTCTGTGAGGACTAAAACATGACGAGACGATGACGAGCTAAACATGTCTCTATGAGGACTTAAACATGACGAGCTAAACATGTCTCTATGAGGACTAAAACATGACGAGACGATGACAAGCTAAACATGTCTCTATGAGGACTAAAACATGACGAGACGATGACGAGCTAAACATGTCTCTATGAGGACTAAAACATGACGAGACGATGACGAGCTAAACATGTCTCTATGAGGACTTAAACATGACGAGCTAAACATGTCTCTACGAGGACTTAAACATGACGAGCTAAACATGTCTCTATGAGGACTTAAACATGACGAGACGATGACGAGCTAAACATGTCTCTATGAGGACTAAAACATGACGAGCTAAACATGTCTCTATGAGGACTTAAACATGACGAGACGATGACGAGCTAAACATGTCTCTATGAGGACTAAAACATGACGAGACGATGACGAGCTAAACATGTCTCTATGAGGACTTAAACATGACGAGCTAAACATGTCTCTATGAGGACTAAAACATGACGAGACGATGACAAGCTAAACACGTCTCTATGAGGACTAAAACATGACGAGACGATGACGAGCTAAACATGTCTCTATGAGGACTAAAACATGACGAGACGATGACAAGCTAAACACGTCTCTATGAGGACTAAAACATGACGAGACGATGACGAGCTAAACATGTCTCTATGAGGACTTAAACATGACGAGCTAAACATGTCTCTGTGAGGACTAAAACATGACGAGCTAAACATGTCTCTATGAGGACTTAAACATGATGAGACGATGACGAGCTAAACATGTCTCTATGAGGGACTTAAACATGATGAGACGATGACGAGCTAAACATGTCTCTGTGAGGACTAAAACATGACGAGAGGATGACGAGCTAAACATGTCTCTATGAGGACTAAAACATGACGAGAGGATGACGAGCTAAACATGTCTCTATGAGGACTAAAACATGACGAGACGATGACGAGCTAAACATGTCTCTATGAGGACTTAAACATGACGAGACGATGACGAGCTAAACATGTCTCTATGAGGACTTAAACATGACGAGACGTGTGTGAGTTTTCGTTGATGAGACTGGAGGAAAATGTTGGTGTCTGGAACTGGAATTCACCATTAAACTTGTCCAGTTTCCACCCTTTTGTAAACACCCTCCTCCTTGGAGGCCTTTGCCAACAGGCCTGGAGGGGTGTGCTTGTGTCTGTCTGTCTTTCCATCTCAGATTATATTGGTTTATATTGAACGTCAGATAGATTGACACTGAACTTCAGCTCCATCTTGGCTGCAGGCCTGTAAGATCCGCCGCCATCAAAATTTCTTCAGGATTTTCCAGTTTACAACATTTTAGCGTAAATCATATTTATTTTCATACTCACTGAGCCTCCTCAAGTCGTTCTCCCATCTCTTCAGCGGCCTTTCGGATCTTGGCAGCGTTCTCTCTCAGCTTTTTACTGGCTTCAGTCTCAGGGTTGTCGAATTTCTTACAGCTGTCGATCAGCTCAGGAATGGAAAACGCCAGTCCAAGAGCTCCTGCTCCAAGCTGAAACGCCAATAAAACCAACATGTTACCGGTAACAATCAGGCTGAGGCTGTAAACATGACGAAGACTGCATCCTCATCAGTGATGTTCGATGGTTGGAGAGGAAAACCAGGAGCAGAGAGGTTGTGGTCCAGTCATCCATTTCCTCCTGAACCTTCATCACTGAGTGAAATGACCCCGTGTTCACGCCCGGCACCAATAAAACTAGTGGAGCGTTGAAATTACATGGTAATGTAGTGATCCGACTTAAAAAAATACAAACCCCCATCATTCAAAATGGAAGACATCGTGCGAATGGGCCGCTCTGCAGCTCTGCAACAGCAAGTTAGTCACATTTATTTATGAGCTTTAAGTGTTGCAGATACAAGGGTGAAATGCAGTTCTTTCTCCGTTGGTTCGGCTCATTTTGAGACAGAATTACATTCTAACTCTAAGATCAGTTGGCTTCCAGTTCTCTCAACATCGCTCCATTGCAAAAGCTCATATCTGTTCCAAAACTGTTCACTCACCCTTCAAAACCAAATTCCTTTCCCATATAAATAGTCAGCGTCACCAGAATGGAAAGATCCATCTCAGTTACTTTGACTCAGCACAACACCTGGTTCACGCTCATCTTTCTCCTAAAACAGCTCATGAATGTGTCAAAAACAAGTTCCTTTCTCATATGAACAGCCAGTGCCCCCAGAATGCATCATCCGTTTGGCTCTGTGTAGCACTGCCAGACCAAATGTTTCATGTTTGGTCACTAGTTTGTATCCTGGTGGAAAATGTGGGCGCCTGTCCTCCCCGAAGCAGCGTGAACACAGAGCTGGCAGTCATGGAAAGATCTGAGAAAAGGATCGAGAGCCAATTCTTTCATCCTCTTCTCTGAAAAACATGAGAACACCTCCTCAGGGTTCCCACTCTTTTCTTGAAGTTATTTTCCAGGACTTTTCCAGGACTTTTCCAGGGCATTTTCAGGACTTTTCCAGGACTTTTCCAGGACATTTTCAGGACTTTTCCAGGACTTTTCCAGGACATTTCCAGGACTTTTCCAGGACATTTTCAGGACTTTTCCAGCTGCTACAGTACGAGTCAAGTTATCACAACATAGACTGATAACTTCAGCTCAGCAATGAAGCAGCGACAAAGTGGACACGAAGTGTGTGTGTGTCCCCCCCCCTCACAGACCTGTGACAACTCCCCCTCCCTGCTGAACCAGCTGAACGACTTCTTTGTTCGCTGTGAGGCAGACAACAGCACCCCAGCACAGAGGTTCCCTCCATCCTCCGACGACCAGGTGCTGTCGCTGTCTTCGGACAGCGTGAGGAGAACACTCAGGAGGATCAACGCCAGGAAAGCGCCCCCCCCCCCCCCCCCCCCCCCCGGTCCTGACGAGATTCCTGGTCGCGTCCTGAGAGACTGTGCTGCTGAGCTCACGGACGTCTTCAAGGACATCTTTAACATGAGACAAGCTGTCGTCCCGACGTGCCTCAGAGCCCCCACCATCATCCCGGTACTGAAGAAGTCGCCCCCCACCTGCCCCAACGAGTACTGCCCTGTCGCACTCACCCCCATCATCATGAAGTGCCCCTGAGCCAGTGGGCCCCCCCTGCAGTGCAGCTAGTGTGACTTTAGAGTGATGCTGAGTTGTGAGCTCACTTCTTAAATCATCATCATCATCATTAATAAGAACTTGTGAGTCAGACGTGTCAATCATCACAGTGGAATCATGGGAAACAATCATCACAGTGGAATCATGGGAAACAATCATCACAGTGGAATCATGGGAAACAATCATCACAGTGGGATCATGGGAAACAATCATCACAGTGGGATCATGGGAAACAATCATCACAGTGGAATCATGGGAAACAATCATCACAGTGGAATCATGGGAAACAATCATCACAGTGGAATCATGGGAAACAATCATCACAGTGGAATCATGGGAAACAATCATCACAGTGGAATCATGGGAAACAATCATCACAGTGGAATCATGGGAAACAGTGCCCTCTGCTGCACCTGAAGCGGAACTGGAGCTTCGTTGGAATCTCACCTGTCCGATTGCTTGGGCCGCTACCTTCCTTCCCGCCGTCTTGGCCAAACCTTTTCCTGATTCTTGGGCTGCGATGAAAGCGATGCTTTCGAACATGGATATCCCCACAGCAGCAAACGTAAACATCAATCCATTCATCGCCGATTGGGGCAAAGCAGAAACGAGGAAATGCAGACGGATCCGATTGTGTAGTATCAGACCCCCCCGTCTGCCCATCGCTCTCAGGATCATGTCCGTAACATACTCTTCTGCAGACGGATAGATGGAGGACAGAGATAGATTTTTCTTCCATTCTTCTTCCAGTCTTCTCTTCAGTGTCTGGATCTCTTCTTCCAGGTGTTTAATTTCACCTGCAATCTTTTCTGCATCTTTCATGTTGCTGCTTGATGCTATGATGTCTACGACATCTGTAACCACGTTGGTGGCCAAACCTGCTCCTGTAACTACAGCTCCTGCTGCAGCTAAAGCGGGAGCTGCTAACCCCCCAGTGAGGACAGTTAAAACTCCTGCTGCCGTCACAGCGGCAGCGCCAACGACCGACGCTGTGCTGCCAACGATTTTCACCCCACTGCAAACTCTCTTGCGTTCCTCCAGCTCCTCTGCCAGTTTGATCAACTTCCCTGCACATTGTTTCTGATGCTTCACGAGGGAGAAGATGTTGTCCACGAGCTTAATGGCCACGTCCATGTTGGGATGCCGACAGTGAGACGACCCTGCAACGAGAAGAGAAGTGAGATTATCAGAGTGGAAATGTCGTCATAGGTTCTGCCTCTAACCTTCATCGTTGTCTCTCTGCAGCAGTGAACTGCTGTAGATGTTGGAGGAGGCACTTTACATCTGATGATGCCGAACACAAGAAGACTCGTCCAGAGACTGGTTCACCTGGATGACTGTCTGAGGGGCCGGTCACACTTGGCACAGTTGGAGTATATCCCGGGTACAAACAGCAGGGCGTGGCGCGGTGCCCAGACCCACCTCCTGAGGTGGTCTGCAACTGTTGCTTGGTTCAGAACGATTGTGTAATTCATCCACATGATGAAGAGGTAATGACATCAATACGCAGAAGTCCTGCACCCTGCCTGAGCCATGCATGTACATTATGTGAAAGTGTTTGCATCATTCCTGATTTCTTTTTTGTTTTTTTGCATGTTTGTCACACTTATGTTTCAGATCATCAAACCAAAGAACTGCAGGCCTCACTTGCCTCAATGAAGGTCAGTGTTCATGACTCCCCCATCAGAAAGAGACTGGGGGGCAAAATGGCTGCATGGCAGAGTTCCAAGACCAAAACCACTGCTGAGCAAAAAGAACATAAAGGCTCGTCTCAGTTTAGCCAGAAAGCATCTTGATGATCCCCAAGACTTTGGGAAAATACTCTGTGGACTGACGAGACAAAAGTGGAACTTTCTGGAAGGTGGAGGTCCCATTACATCTGGCGTAAAAGTAACACGGCATTTCAGAAAAGGAACATCATAGCAACAGTAAAACATGGTGGTGGTAGTGTGATGGTCTGGGGCTGTTTTGCTGCTTCAGGACCTGGAAGACTTGCTGTGGTAAATGGAACCATGAATTCTGCTTCTACCAAAAAATCCTGAAGGAGAACGTCCGGCCATCTGTTGGTGACCTCAAGCTGAAGCGCACTTGGGTTCTGCAGCAGAACAATGATCCAGAACACACCAGCAAGTCCACCTCTGAATGGCTTAAGAACAACAACATGAAGACTTTGGAGTGGCCTAGTCAAAGCCCCCACCTGAATCCCATTGAGATGCTGTGGCATGACCTTAAAAAGGCGGTTCATGCTGGAAAAGCCTCCAATGTGGCTGAATTACAACAATTCTGCAAAGATGAGTGGAACAAAATTCCTCCACAGCGCTGTAGAAGACTCACTGCCAGTTATCACAAACGCTTGATGCAGTTGTTGCTGCTAAGGTGGAACAACCAGGTATTAGGTTTAGGGGGGTCACTGTTTCACAGAGGGACATGGAGGGTTGGATTTTACCCCCTTAAAAATAAAAATCTTAATTTAAAAACTGCATTTTGTGTTTACTTGTTATCTTTGTCTTACATTTAAATGTGTTTGATGATCTGAAACATTTAAGTGTGACAAACATGCAAAACAGTAAGAAATCAGGAAGGAGGAAACACTTTTTCACACATCTGTATATCACACTCACTCACCCGTCTCGTGACCTGAGGAGAGCGCGTTTTTGCAGCTGCGAACAGACAGCTAGATGCAGTAGATAGGTCGGCCTCTGGTTCCTACCTCAGGTTGTTTAATAATTCCTCATTAAAAGAGCAGCAGGTTTTCCTCGTGTTTCTGGGATCAAACCGGAGAAATGAAAGCTGCTTCCTGACTGGACTGAATAACAAACAACTGAAAAAAGCCGGAATCCTGAGCGATGGGCTGGACCAGCAGTTGTTTCTTTTTCCAGCCGCGGCAGATAAACTGCAGACACATTTCCTCCTGCTGGGAGCCACATAAGAAGTATTTTCCTGTTCTGCTCTGCAGTGTTTCCTTGAATAAACATTTAACTCGTAACAAAAGTGTTCAGATATGGTTTCCTGACCTTGAAAGTGTCTGTTGATGCTTCAGTCTGACGATGTTCAGGTTTCTGCTCCGCAGAGGTCGACGGTTCCTCCCTCAGTGGTTCTGTTTGTCTTCTCTGCTCTGTTTTATGCAGCTGCAAGTGAAAGAGAAACTATGCCGTCTCATCTGACCCCTGAATCGCTGCTTTGTGCTGCTGGGTTTACTTTCTCTTTCAGCCTGCTGAAGTTTTCCTTCACCAATAAAAGCCTGAAACAGAGCAGGACGGTCAAAGACTTGTTCATTATGTAACATGATGAAGCAAAATGATCCGTCTGGTGCTGAATTTCTGAGGCTTTATTTCACTTGATAAAGTTTATGAGTAAACCTGAACATGAACTCAGTGAAAACAAGACAATGTTTTCTAAAAATTCTTAACAACCTGGCACTGATGATAAGAAACATGTCCAGTTGGAAAGGAACTATCTCCCCAGAGACAGAGTCCTCATGCAGACGTCGTGTTTATCTGGGTGACAGCTGATAAACCTGAGTGGACTTTGTCATCCGGGTCATTCTCATAAGTTTTTATCTTCTTCACGACAGATTTTCACAAAATAAAACCCACATTTATAAAACGTCATCAAAGTGCACTTGTGACCTACAGATGTTTCCACTGAACGTTTTAGAAAATGAGCTGTAAACCAGCTGATCTTTACGGAGCAACATCAGGAAGATCCGATACCTAACAGAGCAGACGGCACCACTCTGGGTCCAGGCTCTGGTCCTGCACGGACTACTGTAGCTCCTTATTGGTCGGTCTCCCTGCATGCCCAGTTAAACCTCTGCAGATGATCCAGAAGCAGCACCAGGTCTGGTCTGAACCGGCCCAGAGAGCTCATGTCCCTCTGCTGCTGATCTCCCAGTACCAGCTTCCAGTTGCATCCGGTTCAAAGCTCTGCTTCTGGCTTACCAACAACCCGACGGCTACTGCCTCCCTTCAGTCCTTCAGCCACAGCGGCGCTCAGCCTGCTTCCACCAAACACCAGAATCTGAACCCCGTCAGTTTCTATGTCTGACAGAGTCGAGAAATCAACTTATAATCTCCTAATGTGCAAAAATAATATTATTTGTTAACTTAGTTCACACAGTTCAGGGCTGGGGGGCGAAGGGGGTGGTCTTGGGGCTTGTGGTTCCTTGCTCAGGAGGCACAATGGGAGGACTCAGAGTGGGGTGGGTGTGTTAGAACAAGTAAATGAGTTTGAGCTGAGAGAATGATAAGGTGTGTGTGTGAGGAGTGAGGTGTGTGTTCGTGTGTGAGGGGGCGAGGTATCAGGGCATGTGTGCAGACGAGGCGTATGCAGATGTGTGTGGGCGAGACGTATGCAGGTGTGTGGGCGAGACGTATGCAGGTGTGTGTAGGTGAGGCGTATGCAGGTGTGTGTAGGTGAGTATGCATGTGTGTGTGGGCGAGACTTATGCAGGTGTGTGGGCGAGACGTATGCAGGTGTGTGTAGGTGAGTATGCATGTGTGTGTGGGCGAGACTTATGCAGGTGTGTGTGGGCGAGACGTATGCAGGTGTGTGGGCGAGACGTATGCAGGTGTGTGTGGGCGAGACGTATGCAGGTGTGTGTGGGCGAGACGTATGCAGGTGTTTGCAGACGAGGCGTATGCAGGTGTGTGTGGGCGAGACGTATGCAGGTGTGTGGGCGAGACGTATGCAGGTGTGTGGGCGAGACGTATGCAGGTGTGTGGGTGAGGCGTATGCAGGTGTGTGTGGGCGAGACGTATGCAGGTCTGTGGGCGAGACGTATGCAGGTGTGTGGGTGAGGCATATGCAGGTGTGTGTGGGCGAGAAGTATGCAGGTGTGTGGGCGAGACGTATGCAGGTGTGTCGGTGAGACGTATGCAGGTGTGTGGGTGAGGCGTATGCAGGTGTGTGGGCGAGACGTATGCAGGTGTGTGGGTGAGGCGTATGCAGGTGTGTGGGCGAGACGTATGCAGGTGTGTGCAGACGAGGCGTATGCAGGTGTGTGTAGGTGAGACGTATGCAGGTGTGTGTAGGTGTGTGTGGGTGAGGCATATGCAGGTGTGTGCAGACAGGCGTATGCAGGTGTCTGTAGGCGGGACGTATGCAGGTGTGTGCGGGCGAGGCGTATGCAGATGTGTGTAGGTGAGGTGTATGCAGGTGTGTGTGGGTGAGGCATATGCAGGTGTGTGTGGGCGAGGCGTATGCAGGTGTGTGCAGACGAGGTGTATGCAGGTGTGTGTGGGTGAGGCGTATGCAGGTGTGTGTGGGTGAGGCGTATGCAGGTGTGTGCACACGAGGCATATGCAGGTGTGTGTGGGCGAGACGTATGCAGGTGTGTGTGGGCGAGACGTATGCAGGTGTGTGTGGGCGGCGTATGCAGGTGTGTGCGGGCGCGGCGTATGCAGATGTGTGTAGGTGAGGCGTATGCAGGTGTGTGTGGGTGAGGCGTATGCAGGTGTGTGTAGGTGAGGAGTATGCAGGTGTGTGTAGGTGAGGAGTATGCATGTGTGTGTAGGTGAGGCGTATGCAGGTGTGTGTGGGTGAGGCGTATGCAGGTGTGTGTGGGCGAGACGTATGCAGGTGTGTGGGCAAGACGTATGCAGGTGTGTGCAGACGAGGCGTATGCAGGTGTGTGTAGGTGAGGCGTATGCAGGTGTGTGTAGGTGAGACGTATGCAGGTGTGTGTAGGTGTGTGTGGGTGAGGCATATGCAGGTGTGTGCAGACGAGGCGTATGCAGGTGTCTGTAGGCGGGACGTATGCAGGTGTGTGCGGGCGAGGCGTATGCAGGTGTGTGTGGGTGAGGCATATGCAGGTGTGTGTGGGTGAGGCGTATGCAGGTGTGTGGGCGAGACGTATGCAGGTGTGTGCAGACGAGGCGTATGCAGGTGTGTGTAGGTGAGACGTATGCAGGTGTGTGTAGGTGTGTGTGGGCGAGACGTATGCAGGTGTGTGTGGGCGAGACGTATGCAGGTGTGTGTGGGCGAGACGTATGCAGGTGTGTGGGTGAGGCATATGCAGGTGTGTGTGGGCGAGAAGTATGCAGGTGTGTGGGCGAGACGTATGCAGGTGTGTCGGTGAGACGTATGCAGGTGTGTGGGTGAGGCGTATGCAGGTGTGTGGGCGAGATGTATGCAGGTGTGTGGGTGAGGCGTATGCAGGTGTGTGGGCGAGACGTATGCAGGTGTGTGCAGACGAGGCGTATGCAGGTGTGTGTAGGTGAGACGTATGCAGGTGTGTGTAGGTGTGTGTGGGTGAGGCATATGCAGGTGTGTGCAGACGAGGCGTATGCAGGTGTCTGTAGGCGGGACGTATGCAGGTGTGTGCGGGCGAGGCGTATGCAGATGTGTGTAGGTGAGGTGTATGCAGGTGTGTGTGGGTGAGGCATATGCAGGTGTGTGTGGGCGAGGCTTATGCAGGTGTGTGCAGACGAGGTGTATGCAGGTGTGTGTGGGTGAGGCGTATGCAGGTGTGTGTGGGTGAGGCGTATGCAGGTGTGTGCACACGAGGCATATGCAGGTGTGTGTGGGCGAGACGTATGCAGGTGTGTGTGGGCGAGACGTATGCAGGTGTGTGTGGGCGAGGCGTATGCAGGTGTGTGCGGGCGAGGCGTATGCAGATGTGTGTAGGTGAGGCGTATGCAGGTGTGTGTGGGTGAGGCGTATGCAGGTGTGTGTAGGTGAGGAGTATGCAGGTGTGTGTAGGTGAGGAGTATGCATGTGTGTGTAGGTGAGGCGTATGCAGGTGTGTGTGGGTGAGGCGTATGCAGGTGTGTGTGGGCGAGACGTATGCAGGTGTGTGGGCAAGACGTATGCAGGTGTGTGCAGACGAGGCGTATGCAGGTGTGTGTAGGTGAGACGTATGCAGGTGTGTGTAGGTGTGTGTGGGTGAGGCATATGCAGGTGTGTGCAGACGAGGCGTATGCAGGTGTCTGTAGGCGGGACGTATGCAGGTGTGTGCGGGCGAGGCGTATGCAGGTGTGTGTGGGTGAGGCATATGCAGGTGTGTGTGGGTGAGGCGTATGCAGGTGTGTGGGCGAGACGTATGCAGGTGTGTGCAGACGAGGCGTATGCAGGTGTGTGTAGGTGAGACGTATGCAGGTGTGTGTAGGTGTGTGTGGGCGAGACGTATGCAGGTGTGTGTGGGCGAGACGTATGCAGGTGTGTGTGGGCGAGGCGTATGCAGGTGTGTGCGGGCGAGGCGTATGCAGATGTGTGTAGGTGAGGCGTATGCAGGTGTGTGGGGGTGAGGCGTATGCAGGTGTGTGTAGGTGAGGAGTATGCATGTGTGTGTAGGTGAGGCGTATGCAGGTGTGTGTGGGTGAGGCGTATGCAGGTGTGTGTGGGCGAGACGTATGCAGGTGTGTGGGCAAGACGTATGCAGGTGTGTGCAGACGAGGCGTATGCAGGTGTGTGTAGGTGAGACGTATGCAGGTGTGTGTAGGTGTGTGTGGGTGAGGCATATGCAGGTGTGTGCAGACGAGGCGTATGCAGGTGTCTGTAGGCGGGACGTATGCAGGTGTGTGCGGGCGAGGCGTATGCAGGTGTGTGTGGGTGAGGCATATGCAGGTGTGTGTGGGTGAGGCGTATGCAGGTGTGTGCAGACGAGGTGTATGCAGGTGTGTGTGGGTGAGGCATATGCAGGTGTGTGCACACGAGGCATATGCAGGTGTGTGTGGGCGAGACGTATGCAGGTGTGTGTGGGCGAGACGTATGCAGGTGTGTGTGGGCGAGACGTATGCAGGTGTGTGTGGGCGAGGCGTATGCAGGTGTGTGCGGGCGAGGCGTATGCAGATGTGTGTAGGTGAGGCGTATGCAGGTGTGTGTGGGTGAGGCGTATGCAGGTGTGTGTAGGTGAGGAGTATGCATGTGTGTGTAGATGAGGCGTATGCAGGTGTGTGTGGGTGAGGCGTATGCAGGTGTGTGTGGGCGAGACGTATGCAGGTGTGTGCAGACGAGGCGTATGCAGGTGTGTGTAGGTGAGACGTATGCAGATGTGTGTAGGTGAGGCGTATGCAGGTGTGTGTGGGCGAGGCGTATGCAGGTGTGTGTAGGTGAGGCGTATGCAGGTGTGTGTGGGCGAGGCGTATGCAGGTGTGTGCGGGCGAGACATATGCAGGTGTGTGTAGGTGAGGCGTATGCAGGTGTGTGTGGGTGAGGCGTATGCAGGTGTGTGTGGGCGAGGCGTATGCAGGTGTGTGCGGGTGAGGCGTATGCAGGTGTGTGTGGGTGAGGCGTATGCAGGTGTGTGTGGGCGAGGCGTATGCAGGTGTGTGTGGGCGAGGCGTATGCAGGTGTGTGTGGGCGAGGCGTATGCAGGTGTGTGTGGGCGAGGCGTATGCAGGTGTGTGTGGGTGAGGCGTATGCAGGTGTGTGTGGGCGAGGCGTATGCAGGTGTGTGCGGGTGAGGCGTATGCAGATGTGTGTAGGTGAGGCGTATGCAGGTGTGTGTGGGTGAGGCGTATGCAGGTGTGTGTAGGTGAGGAGTATGCATGTGTGTGTAGGTGAGGCATATGCAGGTGTGTGTGGGTGAGGCGTATGCAGGTGTGTGTGGGTGAGGCGTATGCAGGTGTGTGTAGGTGAGGAGTATGCATGTGTGTGTAGGTGAAGCGTATGCAGGTGTGTGTGGGTGAGGCGTATGCAGGTGTGTGCGGGCGAGACATATGCAGGTGTGTGTGGGTGAGGCGTATGCAGGTGTGTGCGGGCGAGACATATGCAGGTGTGTGTAGGTGAGGCGTATGCAGGTGTGTGTGGGTGAGGCGTATGCAGGTGTGTGTGGGCGAGGCGTATGCAGGTGTGTGCGGGTGAGGCGTATGCAGGTGTGTGTGGGTGAGGCGTATGCAGGTGTGTGTGGGCGAGGCGTATGCAGGTGTGTGTGGGCGAGGCGTATGCAGGTGTGTGTGGGCGAGGCGTATGCAGGTGTGTGTGGGTGAGGCGTATGCAGGTGTGTGTGGGCGAGGCGTATGCAGGTGTGTGCGGGTGAGGCGTATGCAGATGTGTGTAGGTGAGGCGTATGAGGTGTGTGTGGGTGGGGCGTATGAGGTGTGTGTAGGTGAGGAGTATGATGTGTGTGTAGGTGAGGCGTATGCAGGTGTGTGCAGGCGAGGCGTGTGGGGTGTGTGTAGGTGAGACGTATGATGTGTGTGTAGGTGAGGCATATGAGGTGTGTGTGGGTGAGGCGTATGAGGTGTGTGTGGGTGAGGCGTAGTGAGGTGTGTGTAGGTGAGGAGTATGATGTGTGTGTAGGTGAGGCGTATGCAGGTGTGTGTGGGCGAGACATATGCAGGTGTGTGGGCAAGACGTATGCAGGTGTGTGTAGGTGAGACGTATGCAGGTGTGTGTAGGTGAGGCGTATGCAGGTGTGTGTGGGTGAGGCGTATGCAGGTGTGTGTGGGCGAGACATATGCAGGTGTGTGGGCAAGACGTATGCAGGTGTGTGTAGGTGAGGCGTGTGAGGTGTGTGTGGGCGAGACATATGCAGGTGTGTGGGCAAGACGTATGCAGGTGTGTGTAGGTGAGGCGTATGCAGGTGTGTGTGGGCGAGGCGTATGCAGGTGTGTGCAGGTGAGGCGTATGCATGTGTGTGTAGGTGACGCGTATGCAGGTGTGTGTGGGTGAGGCGTATGCAGGTGTGTGTGGGCGAGACATATGAGGTGTGTGGGCAAGACGTATGAGGTGTGTGTAGGTGAGACGTATGAGGTGTGTGTAGGTGAGGCGTATGAGGTGTGTGTGGGTGAGACGTATGCAGGTGTGTGGGTGAGGCGTATGCAGGTGTGTGTGGGCGGTGCGTATGAGATGTGTGTGGGTGAGACGTATGGGGTGTGTGGGTGAGACGTATGCAGGTGTGTGGGTGAGACGTATGCAGGTGTGTGTGGGCGATGCGTATGCAGATGTGTGTGGGTGAGACGTATGCAGGTGTGTGGGCGAGACGTATGCAGGTGTGTGGGCGAGACATATGAGGTGTGTGGGTGAGGCATATGAGGTGTGTGGGCGAGACGTATGAGGTGTGTGTGGGCGAGACATATGAGGTGTGTGGGTGAGGCATATGCAGATGTGTGTGGGTGAGACGTATGCAGGTGTGTGGGCGAGACGTATGCAGGTGTGTGGGCGAGACATATGCAGGTGTGTGGGCGAGGCGTATGCAGGTGTGTGGGCGAGACGTATGCAGGTGTGTGGGCGAGACGTATGCAGGTGTGTGTGGGCGAGACATATGCAGGTGTGTGGGCGAGGCGTATGCAGGTGTGTGGGCGAGGCATATGCAGGTGTGTGGGCGAGACGTATGCAGGTGTGTGTGGGCGAGAATATGCAGGTGTGTGGGCGAGGCGTATGAGGTGTGTGGGCGAGACGTATGCAGGTGTGTGGGCGAGACATATGCAGGTGTGTGGGCGAGGCATATGCAGGTGTGTGGGCGAGACGTATGCAGGTGTGTGTGGGCGAGACATATGCAGGTGTGTGGGTGAGGCATATGCAGGTGTGTGGGCGAGACGTATGCAGGTGTGTGTGGGCGAGACATATGCAGGTGTATGGGTGAGGCGTATGCAGGTGTGTGGGCGAGACGTATGCAGGTGTGTGTGGGCGAGACGTATGCAGGTGTGTGTAGGTTAGACGTAAGCAGGTGTGTGGGCGAGACGTATGCAGGTGTGTGTGGGCGAGACGTATGCAGGTGTGTGTAGGTTAGACGTAAGCAGGTGTGTGGGCGAGACGTATGCAGGTGTGTGGGCAGGACGTATGCAGGTGTGTGTGGGTGAGGCGTATGCAGGTGTGTGTGGGTGAGGCGTATGCAGGTGTGTGTGGGCGAGACGTATGCAGGTGTGTGGGCGAGACGTATGCAGGTGTGTGGGCGAGACGTATGCAGGTGTGTGCAGACGAGGCGTATGCAGATGTGTGTAGGTGAGGCGTATGCAGGTGTCTGTAGGCGGGACGTATGCAGGTGTGTGTGGGCGAGACGTATGCAGGTGTGTGGGCGAGACGTATGCAGGTGTGTGGGCGACCTGCAGGTGTGTGTGGGCGAGGCGTATGCAGGTGTGTGTGGGCGAGGCGTATGCAGGTGTTTGTGGGCGAGACGTATGCAGGTGTGTGTGGGCGAGACGTATGCAGGTGTGTGTAGGTGAGGCGTATGCAGGTGTGTGTAGGTGAGGCGTATGCAGGTGTGTGTGGGCGAGGCGTTTGCAGGTGTGTGTGGGCGAGACGTATGCAGGTGTGTGTGGGCGAGGCGTATGCAGGTGTGTGTGGGCGAGGCGTATGCAGGTGAGTGTGGGCGAGGCGTATGCAGGTGTGTGTGGGCGAGACATATGCAGGTGTGTGTGGGTGAGGCGTATGCAGATGTGTGTAGGTGAGGCGTATGCAGGTGTGTGTGGGCGAGGCGTTTGCAGGTGTGTGTGGGCGAGGCGTTTGCAGGTGTGTGTGGGCGAGACGTATGCAGGTGTGTGTGGGCGAGGCGTATGCAGGTGTGTGTGGGCGAGGCGTATGCAGATGTGTGTAGGTGAGGCGTATGCAGGTGTGTGTGGGCGAGGCGTTTGCAGGTGTGTGTGGGCGAGGCGTTTGCGGGCGAGGCGTTTGCAGGTGTGTGTGGGCGAGGCGTTTGCAGGTGTGTGTGGGCGAGGCGTATGCAGGTGTGTGTGGGCGAGGCGTTTGCAGGTGTGTGTGGGCGAGACGTATGCAGGTGTGTGTGGGCGAGGCGTATGCAGGTGTGTGGGCGAGGCGTATGCAGGTGAGTGTGGGCGAGGCGTATGCAGGTGTGTGTGGGCGAGACATATGCAGGTGTGTGTGGGTGAGGCGTATGCAGATGTGTGTAGGTGAGGCGTATGCAGGTGTGTGTGGGCGAGGCGTTTGCAGGTGTGTGTGGGCCCGGCGTTTGCAGGTGTGTGTGGGCGAGACGTATGCAGGTGTGTGTGGGCGAGGCGTATGCAGGTGGTGTGTGGGCGCGGCGTATGCAGATGTGTGTAGGTGAGGCGTATGCAGGTATGTGTGGGCGAGGCGTTTGCAGGTGTGTGTGGGCGAGGCGTTTGCAGGTGTGTGTGGGCGAGGCGTATGCAGGTGTGTGTGGGCGAGGCGTATGCAGGTGAGTGTGGGCGAGACGTATGCAGGTGTGTGTGGGCGAGACGTATGCAGGTGTGTGTGGGCGAGGCGTATGCAGGTGTGTGTGGGCGAGACGTATGCTGGTGGCTGCTGGTGACCTGGGTCTCTGGGGGCTGCTGGTGACCCGGGTCTGGGTCTCTGGGGGCTGCTGGTGACCCCACTTCTCAGAGTGGAGAACAACAGTCAGCTGGAGCTTCAGTCTGAAATGGAGGATGAAATGTTCTCTTCTGGATCCTGTACTGAAGCTGGAGCATCGGGACCGGAGTAAAACCAGGTCCCTGAAGACGTTTTTATGGTTTCAGAACAAACTGCTGAAGTGTTAATGTTCTGGTTTACATGTGGGGTCGGGGTCGGGGTCAGGGTGTCCCACAGGGCTCGTCCTCCGCTGACGGACTGCAAGGCCTGCAGGTCTGTTTCTGGCTCTGCCGTATAAGGAAAGCGGTGCATCGGCAGGCGGTCTGGACCTGAGCCTGATGTGTTTCCCTGACGTTGGCTCAGCTGCTCCAGGGTAGAATTCAGCTGATGGGCTGCTCTCAGACCTTTCAGTCATCAGCAGCATGGTTGATATTCAGGTCTAAAAGCAGCTTCCTGCTCTGCAGCTGACATGTGATACGGGGCACAAAGTCCAGAGACGACCGCTGAGACGCAGGAAATACGCCTTTATTTCCTCCCGAAGACCAAAACCTGATCATGTGCAGCTGTTTTACTACCCATGAGATCATTTTACAGACTGTATTTACACAGTATCGTTACGACAGCCTGATACGAATCCAAGATGTTCACTGATGATCAAATTCGAACCCTCTGATGAATAACATGTCAGAAACCGAAGGATTTATTTTGTCCAGATCAAAATCAAAATGTTTTTGAAACAAAAACAACTTGTAGTAATGAGCGATACCACTGATTATCTTTTCAGCCTGATACCAGGTAAAATTCAAGCCACTGCCAGCGATGTCGATCCAGTAATGATCCAATTCTGATCCTATTGTTCTAGTTTCTGCAAAACTACATATTTGACTGGTAAAATATACAGCCAGGAAAAAGTATTGAACACGCCAACATTTTCTCAGAAATATATTTCTAGTAGAGATACTGACATGAAATTATCACCAGATGTCGGCAACAACCCAACTAATGCACACATACAAAGAAATCCTACATTTATGTCCATAAATGGAATTATGTGTAATATAGTGAAACAGGGAATAAGTATTGAACACTTACTGAAGTTTATTTACAAAAACCTTTGTTGGTGGTTCCAGCATCCAGACGCCTCCTGTATGCAGAAACCAGTGGAAAACGTTGCTCAGGTGTGATTTTGGTTCATTCTTCCACAAACTGCCTTCAGATCTTCAAGGTTCCGGGTCTTCTGTGAACTCGGATCTTCAGTTCTTTCAGGTCGGGTGATTGACAGGTCCGTTCTAGCAGCTTTATTTCTTCTTCTTAAAGCAGGTGAGTGTTTCTGGTCCGTTCTAGCAGCTTTATCTTCTTCTTAAAGCAGGTGAGCGTTTCTGGTCCGTTCTAGCAGCTTTATCTTCTTCTTCTTAAAGCAGGTGAGCGTTTCTGGTCCGTTCTAGCAGCTTTATCTTCTTCTTCTTAAAGCAGGTGAGTGTTTCTGGTCCGTTCTAGCAGCTTTATCTTCTTCTTCTTAAAGCAGGTGAGTGTTTCTGGTCCGTTCTAGCAGCTTTATCTTCTTCTTCTTAAAGCAGGTGAGCGTTTCTGGTCCGTTCTAGCAGCTTTATCTTCTTCTTCTTAAAGCAGGTGAGCGTTTCTGGTCCGTTCTAGCAGCTTTATCTTCTTCTTCTTAAAGCAGGTGAGTGTTTCTGGTCCGTTCTAGCAGCTTTATCTTCTTCTTCTTAAAGCAGGTGAGCGTTTCTGGTCCGTTCTAGCAGCTTTATCTTCTTTCTTAAAGCAGGTGAGCGTTTCTGGTCCGTTCTAGCAGCTTTATCTTCTTCTTCTTAAAGCAGGTGAGTGTTTCTGGTCCGTTCTAGCAGCTTTATTTCTTCTTCTTAAAGCAGGTGAGCGTTTCTGGTCCGTTCTAGCAGCTTTATCTTCTTCTTCTTAAAGCAGGTGAGTGTTTCTGGTCCGTTCTAGCAGCTTTATCTTCTTCTTCTTAAAGCAGGTGAGCGTTTCTGGTCCGTTCTAGCAGCTTTATCTTCTTCTTCTTAAAGCAGGTGAGCGTTTCTGGTCCGTTCTAGCAGCTTTATCTTCTTCTTCTTAAAGCAGGTGAGCGTTTCTGGTCCGTTCTAGCAGCTTTATCTTCTTCATAAAGCAGGTGAGTGTTTCTGGTCCGTTCTAGCAGCTTTATCTTCTTCTTCTTAAAGCAGGTGAGTATTTCTGGTCCGTTCTAGCAGCTTTATCTTCTTCTTCTTAAAGCAGGTGAGCGTTTCTGGTCCGTTCTAGCAGCTTTATCTTCTTCTTCTTAAAGCAGGTGAGTGTTTCTGGTCCGTTCTAGCAGCTTTATCTTCTTCTTAAAGCAGGTGAGCGTTTCTGGTCCGTTCTAGCAGCTTTATCTTCTTCTTCTTAAAGCAGGTGAGTGTTTCTGGTCCGTTCTAGCAGCTTTATCTTCTTCTTAAAGCAGGTGAGCGTTTCTGGTCCGTTCTAGCAGCTTTATCTTCTTCTTCTTAAAGCAGGTGAGCGTTTCTGGTCCGTTCTAGCAGCTTTATCTTCTTCTTCTTAAAGCAGGTGAGCGTTTCTGGTCCGTTCTAGCAGCTTTATCTTCTTCTTCTTAAAGCAGGTGAGTGTTTCTGGTCCGTTCTAGCAGCTTTATCTTCTTCTTCTTAAAGCAGGTGAGTGTTTCTGGTCTGTTCTAGCAGCTTTATCTTCTTCTTCTTAAAGCAGGTGAGCGTTTCTGGTCCGTTCTAGCAGCTTTATCTTCTTCTTCTTAAAGCAGGTGAGCGTTTCTGGTCCGTTCTAGCAGCTTTATCTTCTTCTTCTTAAAGCAGGTGAGCGTTTCTGGTCCGTTCTAGCAGCTTTATCTTCTTCTTAAAGCAGGTGAGCGTTTCTGGTCCGTTCTAGCAGCTTTATCTTCTTCTTCTTAAAGCAGGTGAGTGTTTCTGGTCCGTTCTAGCAGCTTTATCTTCTTCTTAAAGCAGGTGAGTGTTTCTGGTCCGTTCTAGCAGCTTTATCTTCTTCTTCTTAAAGCAGGTGAGCGTTTCTGGTCCGTTCTAGCAGCTTTATCTTCTTCTTCTTAAAGCAGGTGAGTGTTTCTGGTCCGTTCTAGCAGCTTTATCTTCTTCTTTTAAGCAGGTGAGCGTTTCTGGTCCGTTCTAGCAGCTTTATCTTCTTCTTCTTAAAGCAGGTGAGCGTTTCTGGTCCGTTCTAGCAGCTTTATCTTCTTCTTCTTAAAGCAGGTGAGTGTTTCTGGTCCGTTCTAGCAGCTTTATCTTCTTCTTCTTAAAGCAGGTGAGTGTTTCTGGTCCGTTCTAGCAGCTTTATCTTCTTCTTCTTAAAGCAGGTGAGTGTTTCTGGTCCGTTCTAGCAGCTTTATCTTCTTCTTAAAGCAGGTGAGTGTTTCTGGTCCGTTCTAGCAGCTTTATCTTCTTCTTCTTAAAGCAGGTGAGCGTTTCTGGTCCGTTCTAGCAGCTTTATCTTCTTCTTCTTAAAGCAGGTGAGTGTTTCTGGTCCGTTCTAGCAGCTTTATCTTCTTCTTAAAGCAGGTGAGTGTTTCTGGTCCGTTCTAGCAGCTTTATCTTCTTCTTCTTAAAGCAGGTGAGCGTTTCTGGTCCGTTCTAGCAGCTTTATCTTCTTCTTCTTAAAGCAGGTGAGCGTTTCTGGTCCGTTCTAGCAGCTTTCTCTTCTTCTTCTTAAAGCAGGTGAGCGTTTCTGGTCCGTTCTAGCAGCTTTATCTTCTTCTTCTTAAAGCAGGTGAGTGTTTCTGGTCCGTTCTAGCAGCTTTATCTTCTTCTTAAAGCAGGTGAGCGTTTCTGGTCCGTTCTAGCAGCTTTATCTTCTTCTTCTTAAAGCAGGTGAGCGTTTCTGGTCCGTTCTAGCAGCTTTATCTTCTTCTTAAAGCAGGTGAGCGTTTCTGGTCCGTTCTAGCAGCTTTATCTTCTTCTTCTTAAAGCAGGTGAGAGTTTCTGGTCCGTTCTAGCAGCTTTATCTTCTTCTTCTTAAAGCAGGTGAGCGTTTCTGGTCCGTTCTAGCAGCTTTATCTTCTTCTTCTTAAAGCAGGTGAGAGTTTCTGGTCCGTTCTAGCAGCTTTATCTTCTTCTTCTTAAAGCAGGTGAGTGTTTCTGGTCCGTTCTACCAGCTTTATCTTCTTCTTCTTAAAGCAGGTGAGCGTTTCTGGTCTGTTCTAGCAGCTTTATTCTTCTTCTTAAAGCAGGTGAGCGTTTCTGGTCCGTTCTAGCAGCTTTATCTTCTTCTTCTTAAAGCAGGTGAGTGTTTCTGGTCCGTTCTAGCAGCTTTATCTTCTTCTTCTTAAAGCAGGTGAGTGTTTCTGGTCCGTTCTAGCAGCTTTATCTTCTTCTTTAAGCAGGTGAGCGTTTCTGGTCCGTTCTAGCAGCTTTATCTTCTTCTTAAAGCAGGTGAGCGTTTCTGGTCCGTTCTAGCAGCTTTATCTTCTTCTTCTTAAAGCAGGTGAGCGTTTCTGGTCCGTTCTAGCAGCTTTATCTTCTTCTTCTTAAAGCAGGTGAGCGTTTCTGGTCCGTTCTAGCAGCTTTATCTTCTTCTTCTTAAAGCAGGTGAGTGTTTCTGGTCCGTTCTAGCAGCTTTATCTTCTTCTTCTTAAAGCAGGTGAGCGTTTCTGGTCCGTTCTAGCAGCTTTATCTTCTTCTTCTTAAAGCAGGTGAGCGTTTCTGGTCCGTTCTAGCAGCTTTATCTTCTTCTTCTTAAAGCAGGTGAGCGTTTCTGGTCCGTTCTAGCAGCTTTATCTTCTTCTTAAAGCAGGTGAGTGTTTCTGGTCCGTTCTAACAGCTTTATCTTCTTCTTCTTAAAGCAGGTGAGTGTTTCTGGTCCGTTCTAGCAGCTTTATCTTCTTCTTCTTAAAGCAGGTGAGCGTTTCTGGTCCGTTCTAGCAGCTTTATCTCCTTCTTAAAGCAGGTGAGCGTTTCTGGTCCGTTCTAGCAGCTTTATCTTCTTCTTCTTAAAGCAGGTGAGCGTTTCTGGTCCGTTCTAGCAGCTTTATCTTCTTCTTCTTAAAGCAGGTGAGTGTTTCTGGTCCGTTCTAGCAGCTTTATCTTCTTCTTAAAGCAGGTGAGCGTTTCTGGTCCGTTCTAGCAGCTGTCTTCTTCTTAAAGCAGGTGAGCGTTTCTGGTCCGTTCTAGCAGCTTTCTTCTTCTTAAAGCAGGTGAGCGTTTCTGGTCCGTTCTAGCAGCTTTATCTTCTTCTTAAAGCAGGTGAGTGTTTCTGGTCCGTTCTAGCAGCTTTCTTCTTCTTAAAGCAGGTGAGCGTTTCTGGTCCGTTCTAGCAGCTTTATCTTCTTCTTCTTAAAGCAGGTGAGCGTTTCTGGTCCGTTCTAGCAGCTTTATCTTCTTCTTAAAGCAGGTGAGCGTTTCTGGTCCGTTCTAGCAGCTTTATCTTCTTCTTCTTAAAGCAGGTGAGTGTTTCTGGTCCGTTCTAGCAGCTTTATCTTCTTCTTCTTAAAGCAGGTGAGTGTTTCTTGGCTGTGTGGTGGGACGGTCGTCTTGCTGAAAGATCCAGCCTCTTTTCATCTTCAGCAGATTCTGGTCCAGTATGTCTCTCTGCTTTTCTACATTCATTCTTCCTTCAATCATATGAAGTCTGCCAGTACTACATGCTGAAAAACAGCCCCCACCATGATGCTCCCACCTCCAAACTTCACTGTTGCTATGGTGTTTTTGGTGCCATTTCTCCTCCAAACATGTGTCTTATGACATCTGCAGAGTTCAGTTCTGGTCTCATCTGACCAGACTATGTTTTCCAGAACATCAGTGGGTTTGTCCAGATGTTGTGTTGCAAACTTCAAACCAGCATCAACCTGCTTCTTCTTCAGAAATGGAGTCTTGCGTGGTGTGCATGCATGAAGGCCATGGCGGTTGAATGCGTTCCTTCTTGTTTTCTCTGAAACAACTGTAGCTGCTGGTTCCAGGTCTTTCTGAAGCTCTCCACGAGTGGTCCTGGGCTGTTGGAGAACCTTTCTGATGATTGTTCTGACTCCTCTGTCTGAAATCTTGTGAAGAGCACCTGGCCGTGGTCGCTTTATGACCATGCCATGTTCTTTCGGCACTTCCGGATGATGGTCCCAATGGTGCTCACTGGAACTTCCAGAAGTTTAGAGCAGGGATGCACAATATTGGAATTTTGGCCGAAATCCGAGATGCCAATATTTTAAAACTCGTGGCCGATAACCAATATCAATACCGATATGAAAACTGGAAAAAAAAAGCTGTGATTGCAAATAGCAGTTTTGCTATCTGTTTCTGATGCTTTGAAAAATAGGGGTGTGAAAAATATTGATACACTGAAATATCGCAATATTTTCATATGCCGATATCAAATCGATATTCAAAAATGCGGTATGGGTCTATTTTACTTACAAAATCTCATGAGATTTTATCATTTTGTTACGAAATCTCACAATATTTTGTGAAATATCACAAGATTTCATTGGTAAATTAGATCGATGCCGCGTTTTTAAATGTCAATCTATCAACATATAAAAATATCACAATATTTCAGTGTATCGATATTTTTTCCCACCTTAAGTCTTTAAAAGTTTTAGTCTGTAAAAGGAAGTTTTTGAAGAAGAATTATGACTATTTTTTTCTTTAGACTTTAGAAAACGCAGTTAAATATTGGTTAAATATCGGTGGGGTGGCCAAAGTCCGATACTCAGTTTTAAGGCTGATATAGGCTGATACCGAAAGGGGGCCGATTACATCGTGCATCCCTAGTTTAGAAATGCACCTGGAACCAATGCCTTCAGTGTATTTGCAATAAGAAGGTTGCGTAGGTCTTTATCAGCTCTTTGCTTTTACCCATCATGCAATGCTTCTTGTCTGACACCTTGGTGATGAGAAACCTTTTTAAAGGCATCAATCAGGACTAAAGCAGCTGACATTACTTTACTCTGATAGGGGACAGGATTACTTTCTAAATACTGACAGACTCCAGCTGCTTTCTTGGCTTTCAGATCTTTTTGTCTCCATTTCTTCATGTGTTCAATACTTATTCCCGGTGTCATTATATTCCACATAACTTCATTAATGGACATAAATGTTTGGATTTCTTTGTATGTGTGCATTACATGGGTTGTTGCCTACATCTGGTAAAAAATTAATGTCAAATAGCTCTACCCGAAATATATTTTCTGAGAAAAAAAGTCGACATGTTTAATACTTTTTCTCCACTGTAGATATTCTAACAGGATGCAGGTCCCAGCAGAGTCCTGCAGGGGGAGGATCCACTGCGCCAGGAGATGCTGTCAGTCATCACATTCAGCCTGATGCTGAAAGTGATGACGATGAGGCCCTGAATAGTCAGGACAGAGTATTACTGTAATACTGGGCTGTATTCAGGACTACGTTTTCTGTAATATTTTTTAGCAGTATTTCTGTTTTCAGATTTTTTATCACAGTTTGGAAACAATTTCATGGAATCAATAAAAAGAAATGCATTACCGTATTTTCTGGAGTATAAGTCACGATTTTTTTCATAGTATGGCTGCTCCTGCAAGTTACAGGCCAGTGGGACTTATATCAGAATATCTACAATTTAACATATTTTAAAGTCAAATCAACCAATGAAAAAATTCATGACAAACATCTGGATATCAGACCTGTGATGTCCTGGAACTGGTTTTTGGAGTAGGTTTATGTGGCATCTTCTGATAACTGATTGTTTTGTAAAAAAGTTTTTGTAACGTTGCAGTTTATTAAATTTGTACGTAAGTTTTTACTGTAAACGACTGATTGTAGTTCCAGTTTCTTTACTTTCATGAGTGAAAAGCAGCACAGATCAGACGGTCTGGCAGAAGACGGGATTCTAGCTGGTGATTAAAGAGCTGCCAGCTGGAGACTTGGATATCTCAGCGGGGGAGTTATTTTGGGGCACCGCTGGGATGAAACTGGAAACTAAACACTGGTATCAGTCTGAGGGGTCTGGTACTTGTTCATTAGATACCACAGATGAGAAAATAGAGTATATAGCACTGTTTACTGGAACAAATATTAGTTTTAATTTTAGATTGTTTATGAAATAAACCAAGAAACTAAACACAAGTCTGATGTCTTCTGGAGAAATCAGGAAAACGGAAACGGACTGTTGTTAACATGAGACTTTATTGATGAGTGCTACATGTTCTGTGTTGATTGATGAAAACCAAGTCAGAGGGTCGACTGCAGGTGGGAGGAGGTGTCGGGCGGAGGTTGTTGGGGTGGGCGGAGCTCCAGCCAGTTTACTCGTACAGGAAAGGCTGGGCGCAGGGGGTGTACTTGACGAACTCCTCTTCCTTGAACCACAGGCCGACCTCCCTCTTGGCGTTCTCCAGGGTGTCGCTGCCGTGGATGATGTTCCTGAACAGATAGAGGTGGCCAATGAGAGCCCAGGCCCAGCAGGAACCAATCACAGCCCACAAACCCAAGCATGAACCAATCACAGCCCAGCATCCAGGGACTTTTTTCCTTATCAATATTTCTAAAGGTTTTTTTTTAATTCTTCTTCTTGTTTTTCTATTTGATTGAGGGGGAGGGAGGGGAGGTAACATGCTCAATTGACTTTTTTGAGCTTTTTATTGTTATCATTTTATTCCCTCCCCATGAAACACGCCCCGGGGATTACTTTGACTCATTCACGCACATCTGAGAAATCCCTGAATCTCCTGTGGAAACCAACATGGCTGCCAGAATAGCTGCTACCACAAAGCTCCTCCCCCTCCCCTGCTGAGCTCCGCCCCACCAGAGCATGATAGTGTTGTGATAAGTGGAGTGGGCGTGTCAGAAGCAACAGGAGCATCTTACAGTAATAGCAGTGAATTTTTAAGGTGTGAGATGCAGACATGGATGATGTCACATTTCTTTAGTTTGTTTTTCATGTTTTCTGTATTTTCAAAAACCACTGACGGTAACACAGTTATTTGATTGTGGTATAAAAGGGAATTATGTACCTAATAATGACATGAAACCTCTTTAATCTATTTTTATTCTGAAAAAAAATTTCTTTATATTTTTTTTTTTTTTTAAAATATATTTTTTTAATTTTATTGGGGGGAGGGAGGACATCGGATTATATTGTGTCTTTCCTTCCGGATCAAATTTTCATTTACTTTCCTAACCCCGTTGGGGGGGGGGGGGAGGGTTTTCAAGGTTTTTTCTACATTTTTCATATTTACTGATTTCTTTGTTTGCTTGTCAGCATATTTAATAAAATTTTTAAAAGACCTCGGCCTGGGAAAAATATTGATACATTGAAATATCGTGATATTTTCATCTGCTGATATATCGATATTTAAATACGAATTATCGATCTATTTTACAAATGAAATCTCGCGAGATTTCGTAACGGAACAACAAAGTCTCCCAAGATTTTGTTAATAAAACAGATCGATTCTGCATTTTTAACTATCGATATGATATCAGCAGATGAAAATATTGCGATATTTCAGTGTATCGATATTTTTGCTCAGCCCTAAAAAGAACCCATACTTTTACAACTATTTTGACTTATTTTAATTAGTTTTTAGGGAATTTTTTCACAACTTATTTGATTTCTTTGAACTAAAAGAAGAACTGTGATTTATCAGATCCTCTTATACTGTTTTGATATGTTGGACTAGAACCAGCTCCTGTACTCGCCTCCGTCTGCAGCAGCAACGTAAAAACCTCATGGTCTGATATGTTGGTGCTTTCAGACCTTCTTCATAACACTGGATCATCCTCACGTTGAACCGGTGAGGAGGTCCGCTCACCTGCCGATGTTGATGCACAGGTCTCCACGGATGCTGCCGGGCTTGGAGTCAGCGGGGTTGGTCTCACCCAGCATCATCCTGGCCATCTTCACGATGTTCTGCCCCTCCCAAACCTGCAACACAGCAGCACAGCTGTCACTGCCGGGACTCTGAAGCTCCTGGTAGAGTCCTGATCAAGCTACTATGTATATATATTTATATATATATATATATGTATATAGAACAAGAAAAACTAAGCTGTTGTATTGCGTTTTTAAAGGAGGAGACTGGAATGAATGGACATAAGTTCAGGGTCCCGATGCGGGATTTGACCTTATTGAGTGCTGAAATTAAAAGAGTTTCAAAAGTTTCTTGTCCAGCCAGATTCTGAAATAGTTGTAACATGAAACATCAATTTCACAAACATTCAGGGACCAAATCATAGGGAGATGAAGTCATGCCCATCTACGTCTATGGGACCTAAGTGATGAAAAATATGGGGAGAAAGTAATTATCACCTGGATCCAGTCGTTCTTTGTCCTGGAAAGTTTTTCATTCAAAGAAAAAATGAAATACAGCAAAGATTTTAGATTATTTCAGGATTAACGTGAAGCCTCTGTGTGGTGGTGACGTGCCGGAGTAAAATCGCAACGGCAGCGTACTCGGGCAGCTGGTGACGCATGTAGCTTTGCGATGTCCACACAGAGGCTTCACGTAAATTCTGAAATGATCTAAAATCTTTGCTGTATTTTGTTTTTTCTTGGCACAAAAAATTTCAATTTAAATCCAAGTCCAACATTTCTGGAATCCGGGACAGAGAGCGACCGGGACCAGAAGATCATTACTTTCTCCCCAATGACTTCCATTCCTATTTTTCGTCTCTTAGGTCCCGTGGGGCTCACCGGAGGGGGCGTGGCTTCAGCTCCCTATAAGGAGACACTCAGATTGTGGAAAATGTTAAAAATCATACATTTAGTTTTACTGGTATTTAAAACTAAGTGGAGAGACGAGCAACGTGCTGCTGGACGTGCTGCTGGACGTGCTGCTGGACGTGCTGCTGGACGTCCTGCTGGACGGAGGCTGCTCTGTAAGGGAGGCGGGCGGTTTGTGGGGAGGGACTGGATGTGTACAGAGTGTCTTCAGCATGCAGTCGTATGTGAGAGTCACAGCAGATGAAATCCTGTTAATGTGAATGTTAAACCATGTGGGACCCAGTATGCTCCCCTGGGGGACACCAGAAGACAGAGTCTAGGGGGCTGAAAGAAGTCTGCCTCCACAGACGTGTCAGCCAGACCAGGAACTCCTGAACCAAACCAGACCGCTATCAGAGAGGCCGGGTCAGCCAGATCAAAGCTGCTGCACTACAAAGCGTCCTCTTTGTCCTCCATGCAGGACGGACTCGTCTCTTGTCGTGGCGGTGTGTGTGTGTGTGTGTGTGTGTGTGTGTGTGTGTGTATGGGGGGGGGGGGGCTACAGCCGAGGCCTTGAACACTAGCAGGTGTGAAGAGATAAAAACAGAAGTGTGTGAGTGTTTGTGTTTGCGTTACCATGGCGAGGATGGGTCCAGAGGACATGTACTTGCAGAGTCCACCGTAGAACGGCATGTCCTTCAGGTCCTCGTAGTGCTTCTTCATGTGGTCCTCAGAGGACTGGACGGGGTAGAGAAGACATAAATGTTAGGACCAGGTCCTGCTGCAGACCAGGTCCTGCTGCAGACCAGGACCTGCTGCAGACCAGGTCCTGCTGCAGACCAGGACCTGCTGCAGACCAGGTCCTGCTGCAGACCAGGACCTGCTGTAGACCAGGACCTGCTGCAGACCAGGTCCTGCTGCAGACCAGGACCTGCTGCAGACCAGGACCTGCTGCAGACCAGGACCTGCTGCAGACCAGGTCCTGCTGCAGACCAGGACCTGCTGCAGACCAGGACCTGCTGCAGACCAGGACCTGCTGCAGACCAGGTCCTGCTGCAGACCAGGACCTGCTGCAGACCAGGACCTGCTGCAGACCAGGACCTGCTGCAGACCAGGACCTGCTATAGACCAGGTCCTGCTGCAGACCAGGACCTGCTGCAGACCAGGACCTGCTGCAGACCAGGTCCTGCTGCAGACCAGGTCCTGCTGCAGACCAGGACCTGCTGGGTCACAATCTACAAACTGGTGAACATAATCTCGGCATCCCAGGTGCCCGTTGCCATGGTTACCTGCAGGAATTTAGCAGCAACCATCTTGAAGCCTCGGTGCTCGAAGCGCTTGATGATCTCGCCACAGAGTCCTCTCTGGACGCCATCAGGCTTCACGGCGATGAAGGTACGCTCCATGTCTGCTGAGGAGGCTGCAGAGACGGGGAACCCGAACGTAAACGTGTTTATTCTGCTGTAAACATGTTAATTTCTGCTGTAAACGTGTTTATTCTGCTGTAAACATGTTAATTTCTGTTGTAAACATGTTAATTTCTGCTGTAAACGTGTTTATTTCTGCTGTAAACGTGTTTATTTCTGCTGTAAACATGTTAATTTCTGCTGTAAACGTGTTTATTTCTGCTGTAAACATGTTAATTTCTGCTGTAAACATGTTAATTTCTGCTGTAAACATGTTAATTTCTGCTGTAAACGTGTTTATTCTGCTGTAAACATGTTAATTTCTGCTGTAAACGTGTTTATTCTGCTGTAAACATGTTAATTTCTGCTGTAAACGTGTTTATTCTGCTGTAAACGTTATTTCGTGTAAACGTGTTTATTTCTGCTGTAAACATGTTAATTTCTGCTGTAAACGTGTTTATTCTGCTGTAAACATGTTAATTTCTGCTGTAAACGTGTTTATTCTGCTGTAAACATGTTAATTTCTGCTGTAAACGTGTTTATTTCTGCTGTAAACGTGGCGACCGACTCAGCCCCTGGTGGACGAGGAGGGAACTGCACGTATCAAGTTTATTTCCAGGGCTTCAGTTTTCTTGTTTGACGAGTCCCAAAGAAAAAAATCTGAAAGAAAACAACCATCATTGTTCCAAACGGCTCTGCAGGGTTCTGGTCCAGTTCCAAACGGCTCTGCAGGGTTCTGGTCCAGTTCCAAACCGCTCTGCAGGGTTCTGGTCCAGTTCCAAACAGCTCTGCAGGGTTCTGGTCCAGTTCCAAACGGCTCTGCAGGGTTCTGGTCCAGTTCCAAACCGCTCTGCAGGGTTCTGGTCCAGTTCCAAACTGCTCTGCAGGGTTCTGGTCCAGTTCCAAACCGCTCTGCAGGGTTCTGGTCCAGTTCCAAACTGCTCTGCAGGGTTCTGGTCCAGTTCCAAACGGCTCTGCAGGGTTCTGGTCCAGTTCCAAACTGCTCTGCAGGGTTCTGGTCCAGTTCCAAACTGCTCTGCAGGGATCTGGTCCAGTTCCAAACGGCTCTGCAGGGTTCTGGTCCAGTTCCAAACTGCTCTGCAGGGATCTGGTCCAGTTCCAAACTGCTCTGCAGGGTTCTGGTCCAGTTCCAAACTGCTCTGCAGGGTTCTGGTCCAGTTCCAAACTGCTCGGCAGGGTTCTGGTCCAGTTCCAAACCGCTCTGCAGGGATCTGGTCCAGTTCCAAACGGCTCTGCAGGGATCTGGTCCAGTTCCAAACTGCTCTGCAGGGTTCTGGTCCAGTTCCAAACGGCTCTGCAGGGTTCTGGTCCAGTTCCAAACTGCTCTGCAGGGTTCTGGTCCAGTTCCAAACGGCTCTGCAGGGTTCTGGTCCAGTTCCAAACGGCTCTGCAGGGTTCTGGTCCAGCCTTCAGCCGCTCCAGGTCCAGGCTCCTGGTCCAGACTCCAGGTCCAGGTCCAGACTCCAGGTCCAGGTCCTGCTCCAGGTCCAGGTCCAGACTCCAGGTCCAGGTCCTGCTCCAGGTCCTGGTTCTGGTCCTGGTTCAGGTCCAGGTCCAGACTCCAGGTCCTGGTCCAGACTCCAGGTCCTGGTCCTGATCCAGGTCCTGGTTCTGCTCCAGGTCCTGATTCTGGTCCTGGTTCAGGTCCAGGTCCAGACTCCAGGTCCAGACTCCAGGTCCTGGTCCAGACTTCAGGTCCTGGTCCAGGTCCAGGTCCTGCTCCAGGTCCTGGTTCTGGTCCAGGTCCTGGTTCTGGTCCAGGTCCTGCTCCAGTTCCTGGTCCAGACTCCAGGTCCTGGTTCTGCTCCAGGTCCTGCTCCAGGTCCAGGTTCTGCTCCAGGTCCTGCTCCAGGTCTTGGATCAGGTCCTGGTCCAGGTCCAGGTCCTGATCCAGGTACTGGTTCTGGTCCAGGTCCTGGTTCTGCTCCAGGTCCTGCTCCAGGTCCTGGTCCTGCTCCAGGTCCTGGTTCTGGTCCAGGTCCAGGTCCTGGTCCAGACTCCAGGTCCTGGTCCAGGTCCAGGTCCTGATCCAGGTACTGGTTCTGGTCCAGGTCCTGGTTCTGCTCCAGGTCCTGGTTCTGGTCCAGGTCCTGGTTCTGGTTCAGGTCCTGGTTCTGGTCCAGGTCCTGGTCCTGCTCCAGGTCCTGGTTCTGGTCCTGGTTCAGGTTCTGGTCCTGGTCCAGGTCCTGGTCCTGGTTCAGGTCCTGGTTCTGGTCCAGCTGGTGCTAATTTTACCGGCGCTGACGTGAGGTGGCAGCAGGCCGACAGCAGCTGGGATGCGGATCAGGTTCTGGTCTCACCAGTCAGACCCGTTCTGAGTCCCGTTTGGTTTTTGCTCATCCAGGTCTCAGTTCGGACCTGATCTGACGCCGCTGTGATGATGTCATCCATACGGAAGCCCGAAGAGGCCAAAACATAAAACCCTCATTTGTTTTTGTGTCAAAGTCTCGTTCAGATTATTTCTGCTCTTTTTCAGTTTTACTGTTGGTTCTTTGGTACGGAAGCCCAGAGAGGCCAAAGTTCCACGTTCATGCTAAAGATCTAAAGAGACCACATTTAAATAATCGGACTGATGTTCTGTCTCTTTTTATTTTATAACAACGTAAAACAGAATCAGAGGAAACTGGAACTTAAACATCATTAATTATTAAACACGTTTACATTCATGCAGATTTTATTATTTTATTATTTTGCTCGTGAACGTTTCTGCATCTGTTGTCGGGTTTATGGAATGATTAAATCACTGTCAGTGTCATTTATCGGATCTTTCTGGTCCACGTGACCCAGATCCTCACAGGAATCAGCCAATCAGACGAGTTTTACCGTTTTAATCATTCTTTTTCTTCAGTTTTGTTTTAATAAAACAGCCAAAACAGATTTTATATTCCCATGAGTGCAGGAAAAGAAGAAACACTAAAATCTGAGTTTCAACGCAGCCTTTTAATGAGTTTTTTTATTTTCTTGTCTTTTTGCTTTTTGACATTCAGGGCCACCGTAGCTCCAAATCCTGATTCCTGCAGAAATAATTCAGACGAGGAAGTTTTTCATGAACTGAGATGAAGTTTCTGAAGCGTGACCAAAAGACCAGCTGCAAGAAACCCGACCTAACAAAAGGCTGTTGGTTCCAAGGGACAACTGGAGGACAGGTGCAGGAATGAACAGCTGCTCATGTGCAGCTCAGAATGAAGACTTTCAGAGACTGAAGTCGCCTTCATGGCTTCATCGTCGTCGTTCTGAGGAACGTTCTGCTGTTGGACTTAAAAACGACGATTGAAGCAGAGACGGGGACAGGACTGAAGTCTCAGCTTGTCTCCGTGAGGACGCAGACGTTTGTCCAACATGTGGCAGCTGCAGCGCGACCAACCAGAATCTGTCTGGTCTGAGCTCACGTTTAAACGGTTTAAACGGTTTAAACATGCGTGAACATGCAGGAGAGTTCACAGCTGATCCAGACTTCGTGTGTGTGTGTTCCTGTACTTAATTTTGCGCTTTTATCCAGCAAAGTGAGGACATTTTGGCCGGTCCTCACTAAAAAAATTAAAGAAAAATCCATTTTTGAGGGTCTAGATTTGGTTTTAGAGTTTAGGTTCGGGTTAGGGTTAGGTTTAGGCAATCAGTTGTGGTGGTTAGGTTTAGGGTAAGGGGCTAGGGAATGCATTATGTTAATGAATGTCCTCACTGAGATAGAAGTACAAGGATGTGTGTGTGTGTGTGATATCTACCTTGGCTTTGGGAGTCGAGGAGAACGTGTGAAGACCGGCGGCAGGGATGAACACCGAGGCCGAACAGGCCGACTGCGGCTCTATTTAAAGGCTTCACCGTGGCGGGGGGGCCGGGGGGGGGGACGGATCCGTGTCAGCTGTTGGCAGATCCGTTGGTGGGTGTTTGTCGTCTTTGTGAGGCCTAAAAGAGAAAAACTGAAACACGGGAGAGAAAACTAAACGAAATGAAAACGTCGTCACGGAAAAAATGTAATAAAATGTCACATTTTCCTCCTCAGAGACAAAAACAGTCTGATTGAAAATATTTCTGACAAAATTCTTGATTTTGACCTGAAAATTACAAAAAATATATTATTAAAATTCCCTCATAACTGGTTTTTAATAAAATCATCTGAATTTCTGTAAATCATTTTCAGAAATAACATTTAAAAATTAAAAGGACGATTTAACGTTTAAAACATCCAAATTTCTATCGTGAAGAAAGTTTGCATGTTATTGGTGACCCTACCAGCAATGATTTACTGGGTTCTTACTGTGTTTTACTGTGTTACTTGTTTTTATGTAACACTGTGTGCTTTTATCTGTTTGAACTTTTCTTCTGTAGATCTGATTTTTTACAAATGTAAAATGCTTTATAAATAAAATGCATTATTATCATGATGATGTCTTTAAAAGAAGCCGTTAGTCTCCATGAAAGTTATTAATGCATGCAGTCGTCTTCAAAGTCATTCACACTCTCCAATTAAAGAAAATGATAAATTCACAACAGTAATTCACATAACAAGAAACTAAAGAAACTAATAATAAATAAAAATTTACAAAATCACAATTTAGTGAAATAAAACATTGCTTTTGAATTATGGTTGAAAATAATAATTAAAAAAACAAACAAAACTGTTCCAGACACATTAGAGCATCCTTCTAGGACCAGCATACCTGTCAACAGGTGCAGACGTCTGATTGGACGTTACAGAAACACCTGGTTGCAGTGATTGGCTCAAAATGTTGCTCAACAACATTTTAGCCTCGGAATCATGCTTGTTTACTTGTTTCATTTTTAGCATGTTTGTTTTTAATATTTCTGTTGAACCACATTCAGAATCAATGTGATGATTTTCATCTAATTTTGAATTTAATATTACTTTTGTCAATTTCAGCTAATTTCACTGACAGATGATTTTTTTCCTTCTTTAATTGGAGGGTAGGAATAATTGTGAGGACGACTTTAAATTCCCAAAAATGGAAATCCATCTTAAATGCATGAACAAGGTTTTCTGAAAACTGCAGAGTTGGAACCATCCGAACTCAGGACACAACCGTTTATTTAACGGTGATAACTACAACTTTTTCATCAAAACAATCATTTAAAATAATAATAATAATAATACACAGAACGTCCAAAGTGGGTGCAGAATAAAAGTGTTCATTTTAACCCCAAATTTTAACTTATAGAAATTTGTTTTATCAATTTTGAGGAGTCTAAAAGGTAAATATTTACGTCTGATTATCATGCTAATGAGTGGGCGAGTGTTAGTGCGCCACCTACTGGTGGGGAGGAATTAAACCTGCAGCTATCACCTTCAAGTATAAATCAGTACTTTGAGTTTAACCAAAAACTTTTAAAAGTTTTTGTTTTGCAAAGAATAAGTAGAAAGTTTGAGACTAAAAACGGATCAAATTTCTTTTCAAAAACGGTTTTAAGATGAAAAAAGGTCAATGTTTTTAGAAAAGAGACTTATTTAAGCAGAAAGTCCGGTTTCCCTAAAAATATTAAAACTTTTTTTTAGAAACATCCTGAATTTTACAGAAACGTGAAAAGTTTGTTTAAATTTGCAGATTAAAAATCTTAGAAGAAAAAGTGCATTTACCAAAAAAAAAAAAATTATAGTTGAACATTCATGATATTTAAAACAAGAACATCTGAGGAAATTGTTACGTTCCAGCGCAGTCGCTGTCCGTTCTGTTGGATAAGACACGTATGATGAACACAGAGCTTGCTGGTTGCCGTTGCTATGACAACGGACAAGCTTGTTGGTGTTGCCGTGACAACAGAGACATCCTCTGCCTGTTGAGATACTCTGAAAGTCGTGATTTGTGGCTTGGTGCGTCTCTAAAACAAGCAGTCGCTCTCCGCAAACGAAAAGTCGCATTGTAGAAATTCTTCAGCCGTGAGCAAGAGAGGCGTCTTCCGAACGCACGAATGTCGTTTCTGTCATCGTACCGCCTTCCTTTTGGTTTTTATAACAAGTTGAAAACACGTCTCACCTCCAGATGTGAGTGAAAAATCTGAGAAAAGCTGAATGGAGGTCAGTGGAGACGGCAGAGGGCTGCGCTGGACTCTGAGACGATCTGAGAGAAACCCATGAACCCGATCGGAACGAGGATCGCACCGTCCGAACGGCAGGAAAAATACCTACGTATGGATGCATAATCTGTATGTGTAGCTGGAAAACTGTGAGTGTGAAAGACGTTTGTTTGAAGATTTTACCGAGTGATTTTCAGGAATGTGGCGGTGTGACGAGGCTCGCGAATTCTGACGAGAATTCACATTTTCCATAAAACTTAAACTGAAACGTATCAAAACTTCTAAAATAATCAGAATTTCCTTTTAGACGTAAAAAATGTCCGCTTTCATGATTTGTTTAAAATTCAGATGCACTGTAAATAAACCTGAATAATTTACGGTGAAAAACTGGCAGCTGTGGTTCCCATTTTTTCACTGTAAATTTTACAGTGAGATTGTCGCGTGTATTACGGTATACGCCATTTTGGCAACTGTAAATTTTGCAGTGCACAGCTGTTATTTATTTATGGTATTTTCTTGCAATAATAAGTTAAAATAGTACAAAAACGCTGTTTTTACAAAAAGAAATATCTGCAAAATTTACAGTGAGATTGCAGAGTGTATTACGGTATGCCATTTTGGTACCTGTGAATTTTGCAGTGCACAACTGTTATTTTTTTTACAGTACAGTCTTGTCATAACTACAGTTTAAACAGTACAAAAATATTGTTTTTACAAAATATATTTTTTAAATTTACATTGAGATTTTAGTGTATTACAGCCATTCTGGTAACTGTAAGTTTTGCAGTGCACAACTGTTATTCACGGTATTTTCTTGCAATAACAACAGTTAAAAGAGTACAAAAATATTGTTCTTATGAAAAATATCTGTAAAATTTACAGTGAAAAACTGACTGAATGTTTACAGTATGGTATGCCGTAACTTTAACGGTACATAATTGTTATTTATTCGTGGTAGTTTGCTGCAAAAATAACATTTAAACACGGAAAGTGGCATATGTAGTTGACTCCTTACTGGATTTTTACCGTGTGAAGTTTCTGACTGATGGAATATCCGAGTTTTAGGGCCGTTTTTTCTCAGTCGGGGCCAAAGTTGCAGTTTTGGGTGATACGGCTCATGTCAGGTGGGCGTTAGACGCTGAAAGCAGCGAGCTGGTTCTGACGGAGGTTTCTGATCAGGAAGCTGAGAATGAAAGTTAACCTGAAACGTCCTGATGTCCACATCAGACACGTCTCATCTTCCGGGATTCACGGACGTCACCTTCCTGATGGAGACGTTTTATCCTGTTTATTTTATTTTCTCTTGTTTCGTCTTCCATCTGCGATGAAGTCACATTTATCTTCATCACTTGGTGACTGTTGCTTTCTGCTGTGATGAAGCTTCTTAGTTTTCTGAAGGAAAGTTGATCTGGAAGATTTCTGAGCGCCGTCAGCGTTTAACTCAAATCCAACATGGCCGCACATGAAAGTGACGACAGCACCGATGAAACGCGAATTTCTGCTGTTGGTGAATCATGAAAGACGTGTTTCCACCAAATACTCGGTTCGGTTCGGCTCGGTCCGGCTCAGTTCAGCTTGGTTTGGACTGTTTCAGCTCGGTTCAACTCGGCTCAGTTTTGGCTCGGTTTGGCTCTGTCTGGTTTGGTTCAGCTTGGTTTGGATTGTTTCAGCTCAGTTAGGCTTGGTTTGGCTCGGTTCAGCTTGGTCCAGTTCAGCTCAGTTCGGTCCGGTTCGGTTTGGTTCATTGTTTGCTTTCCGTGGGTAAAACTGGTGCTGGTCGTCCTTTTATGGACGTCCACCATCAACGTCCTCTGAAGTTTCTGGGTGAAATTCTTCTTCCTCGGGATTTGGGACTTCGCTGTGACATCACACTCTGACTTCATCTATCGCTGTCCAGCCGAGACCCCGGCCACCGAGTAAGGGTACAGTTGCCGTGGAAACGTAACGGAGACCAGGGTTCACCGAACTCATTGGTGGAAATGGATTTAAATCCAGCGCAGCCGCAGTTCAGCCTCCATCCAACAGTGTTTGTTTAGTTTCAGCTGGTTTTCTGGGCCTCCTGCTGATGCACCACGTTCCTAAACCTACCCCCCCCCAAACCCAACCCGAACCTAACCATAACCTGACCTAACTTGTCTAGTCCGCGTTCCCACTTCCACAACGAATAGAAATCTAGAATTTCTGCTGATTACTGGGTGTAAATACGTAAGACATGATTATCGAACCTAAACTGATCCAAATTCCCAAAATCAATAAAAAAATCAATATCACCACTTTTTAATGAAAACGGCTTCATTTTGGAGTTCCTGTGACACATTTCCACAGTTGTGTGGTGGATGAGTCGGGGGGGTCTGCAGCGCTCTCAGGTTCATAGATCAGGAACCCGGTTTATTACTCGTAATATTGATCCTCAATCAACTCAAATCAAAACCGTATCGTGACTGAATGTGAGATATCGACAAACATGGAGTTGCTATCCACTGTTTGGATATGATATGGTATCGTGATGACCCCCCCGATCACAGAATAAACCCGGTCTAAGACTGTTCCTGGTGAATTTCCTTCAGCTCTGTGACCAGTCAGACGTTTTACCCAGCATGCATTGCTCTGAGCATCATGCAGGCCAAGTTGGAGCTGCGTCCTGCAGAATCGATCCCAGAGACAAGGTTAAAGATAGAATCGATCTGATTGGTCGGCTCCTGCGGGGGTTTCTGGGTCGGACGTCAGCAGAGTTTCAGGCCTCCAGTTTAACCCGAAACGTCCCGGAAATGTGGGAAACCTGCAGGAAGATCTGTCGTCTCTGCAGAATCTAGGACCGGCAGCAGGGAGGGAGGGGGTGGGATGGGAGGGGGGTCCCATCCCTCACCTGTTAAATATATAACAGACCAAAAGCAGCAGCTCGGCTCTGACTGAGCCGCTCTTTATCCTTCACCCTTCCCCCAAATTTGACCCTAAATATAAACCTTCTCCTTATCAGGGATGGAAACCATCCCTTCTCTGGGGGGGCACCGGTGCTCTCTGCGGTCCTGGAGGGGGGTGAACACTAGGGTCCTATCAGCTGATATCAACTCCCACACCCCCATCGAGCTGCCCCTCCCTCACACACGCTGATCCTGTTTCCTGCCGACATCACACATCAACACACTGCTTTCCATTCTCTTCAGCCCTCAGGGAGCCCCCCCCACCCTCAGACCCCCCCAGACCCAGACTTTTCTACCCAACATGGATATGGCCCCCTCGCTCCAGCTGAAAGACTCCAGCAGGAGGGGGGGGGGGGCTTGTAGGTATCCTGCAGCTCAGGTGGAAGAGCAGTCGTCTTTTAACCGGAGGGTTGGGGGATCGATTCCAGGTTTCCCCAGGCTACATGCCGAAGTGTCCTTGGGCAAGACACTGAACCCCACGTTGCCCCCCCGGCTGTGCCATCGGGGTGAGAATGTGACTTGCAGGTAAAGTGGTGCATAAGTACAGTGCATTTACCATTTAAAGGCACAGAACTTTCATCAGTTTCCTCAGTGACACCCCCCCCCCATCGATGGCTAACCATCATCTTCATGGTACCTGCACTGCATCATCATCTTCAGTCTTATCTGGACTCTTGTCCTGTCTCTTCCTCTCTTTCTTCTCCGGTAATGCTTCCTTGTGCTTCTTTGTCAGGTTTCTGTATAAAGCACATTTAAACAATGGCTACGTACAGAAAGTACAACAGCACAGCCATGACAGTCCGATAAAACCATTAAAACAGATACAAGTACGACCGCACAGCCATGACAGTCAGATAAAACCATTAAAACAGATACAAGTACGACCTCACAGCCATGACAGTCCGATAAAACCATTAAAACAGATACAAGTACGACCTCACAGCCATGACAGTCCGATAAAACCATTAAAACAGATACAAGTACGACCGCACAGCCATGACAGTCAGATAAAACCATTAAAACAGATACAAGTACGACCGCACAGCCATGACAGTCAGATAAAACCATTAAAACAGATACAAGTACGACCGCACAGCCATGACAGTCAGATAAAACCATTAAAACGGATACAAGTACGACCGCATGGCCATGACAGTCAGATAAAACCATTAAAACAGATACAAGTACGACCGCACAGCCATGACAGTCCGATAAAACCATTAAAACAGATACAAGTACGACCGCACAGCCATGACAGTCAGATAAAACCATTAAAACAGATACAAGTACGACCGCACAGCCATGACAGTCAGATAAAACCATTTAAACAGATACAAGTACGACCGCACAGCCATGACAGTCAGATAAAACCATTAAAACAGATACAAGTACGACCGCACAGCCATGACAGTCAGATAAAACCATTAAAACAGATACAAGTACGACCGCACAGCCATGACAGTCAGATAAAACCATTAAAAGATAAAACAGATACAAGTACGACCGCACAGCCATGACAGTCAGATAAAACCATTAAAACAGATACAAGTACGACCGCACAGCCATGACAGTCAGATAAAACCATTAAAACAGATACAAGTACGACCGCACAGCCATGACAGTCAGATAAAACCATTAAAACAGATACAAGTACGACCGCACAGCCATGACAGTCAGATAAAACCATTAAAACAGATACAAGTACGACCGCACAGCCATGACAGTCCGATAAAACCATTAAAACAGATACAAGTACGACCGCACAGCCATGACAGTCAGATAAAACCATTAAAACAGATACAAGTACGACCGCACAGCCATGAAAGTCAGATAAAACCATTAAAACAGATACAAGTACGACCGCACAGCCATGAAAGTCAGATAAAACCATTAAAACAGATACAAGTACGACCGCACAGCCATGAAAGTCAGATAAAACCATTAAAACAGATACAAGTACGACCGCACAGCCATGAAAGTCAGATAAAACCATTAAAACAGATACAAGTACGACCGCACAGCCATGACAGTCAGATAAAACCATTAAAACAGATACAAGTACGACCGCACAGCCATGACAGTCAGATAAAACCATTAAAACGTCCTGTCACTATGCCTCCGACAGACCATGCGTCCTGGCTACGCGGCCGCTGGGACGTCCCTTTGGCCGAATGGTCAGCACGCATGACCTTCACGGGATCGAATCCCGCCTGGGCCCTCCGTTATGTTCCACGCCACATAAGGGTGCGTTCATACTATGGCTGCTTGGTCCGCTTCAAATGGACTGTGGTCCGGTTCGGTTCAGTCTGAACACCAACCGGACTCTGGTGCACCTGAAAGCCGGGGGTCTGGATTCACTTGCAAACGGACTACACACTCAGAAACAGAGGTACCAGTTTGTGCCTAAAAGGGTTCAAAGCTTGTTGCTGGGGGGGGGGGGGGTTCCTTTCTGAAAGACATTTCTGTACCTTCATGGTCCATTTTTGTACCTTATCAAGCTGTATGAGTTAATAAAGTACAATTAAACTAATTAAAGATGATGAATAAAAGTCAATAAACAACTCAAACACGTGTAGACAGATGGAAGAAGAAGAAGCAGAAAGAATTCCCCCCCGAGTCCCGGACCATCCCAGACCATCCCGGACCATCCCAGACCATCCCGGACCAAGTCCCAGACCGAGTCCCGGACCATCCCAGACCATCCCGGACCAAGTCCCAGACCGAGTCCTGGACCATCCCAGACCATCCCGGACCGAGTCCCAGACCATCCCGGACCGAGTCCCAGACCGAGTCCCGGACCATCCCAGACCATCCCGGACCGAGTCCCAGACCATCCCGGACCAAGTCCCAGACCATCCTGGACCGAGTCCCAGACCATCCCGGACCAAGTCCCAGACCATCCTGGACCGAGTCCCAGACCATCCCGGACCGAGTCCCAGACCATCCTGGACCGAGTCCCAGACCAAGTCCCGGACCATCCCAGACCATCCCGGACCGAGTCCCAGACCGAGTCCCGGACCATCCCAGACCATCCCGGACCAAGTCCCAGACCGAGTCCTGGACCATCCCGGACCGAGTCCCAGACCATCCCGGACCGAGTCCCAGACCATCCCGGACCGAGTCCCGGACCATCCCAGACCATCCCGGACCGAGTCCCAGACCATCCCGGACCGAGTCCCAGACCGAGTCCCGGACCATCCCAGACCATCCCGGACCGAGTCCCAGACCGAGTCCCGGACTATCCCAGACCATCCCGGACCGAGTCCCAGACCGAGTCCCGGACCATCCCAGACCATCCCGGACCGAGTCCCAGACCATCCCGGACCGAGTCCCGGACCATCCCAGACCATCCCGGACCGAGTCCCAGACCATCCCGGACCGAGTCCCAGACCGAGTCCCGGACCATCCCAGACCATCCCGGACCGAGTCCCAGACCGAGTCCCGGACTATCCCAGACCATCCCGGACCATCCCAGACCATCCCGGACCGAGTCCCGGACCATCCCAGACCATCCCGGACCATCCCAGACCATCCCGGACCGAGTCCCGGACCGAGTCCCAGACCATCCCGGACCGAGTCCCAGACCATCCTGGACCGAGTCCCGGACCATCCTGGACCGAGTCCCAGACCATCCTGGACCAAGTCCCGGACCATCCCAGACCATCCCGGACCGAGTCCCAGACCATCCTGGACCGAGTCCCGGACCATCCTGGACCAAGTCCCAGACCATCCTGGACCAAGTCCCGGACCATCCCAGACCATCCCGGACCGAGTCCCGGACCAAGTCCCGGACCATCCTGGACCAAGTCCCAGACCATCCCGGACCATCCCAGACCGAGTCCCGGACCAAGTCCCGGACCATCCTGGACCTTCCAGACCGAGTCCCGGACCATCCCGGACCATCCCAGACCGAGTCCCGGACCATCCTGGACCCCCCCGGTGTGGTGCACCCTTACATACGGCTGTTTTGGAGCCTCGTGGCGCCGCTGGGCAGCGACGGCTCGGAAATGTGCAGAATGGATGTCGGTGTGACATCAGAACGAGTCAGAAACGCAGATTTTAAGGTGGAAAAGTTACGCTGTGGGTCTTTAAACTGACTCTATGATCAGCTAAAACCTGCCCCCCCCCACCCCGGACCTGGAACCGTCTCAGAACCATGAGAACCTTCTCCTGGAGGAAGGCTCTGGTACTCAGTCTGGAAACGCAAGTCTAAACCCAGAGAATGGGGGGGGGACGTGACCAGCAGCAGGACCTGGTTCTGGATCACCTGGAGCTGGCGGGCGTAGGTCTCCATCTGCAGGTGGGACAGGGAAGTCTCGGTTTCCATGGCGACCAGAAACAGAAACCATAACAGCATCAGTTACAGCACAAACAGCTGCAGCGCCTCAACATCACCACCAGATGGAGACAAAGCCCCCCAGCTGCAGACGGCAGGAAGCAGCTCCTAAATCTGGAACCCAGCGAGACACGAACCTTTAAAGTTCATCTGAATGATTACGGACCGTACAGAGTCGGGATCCACCGATGCAGATTTTCTGGGGTCGGTACCGATATATTCTCATCAGCTTCAGCCAATGACCGATACAGCTCATCTGTGGGGCCGATACTGCATTTGGCCCCAAAATTAATATCACGCAGGACACAATGAAAAGAACAAAACATAAAAAAGAAAGAAAGCAATTCAAATAAATACGTCGGAGACATTAAACGTGATATATGTAAACTTACACATATATATATAAATATATATACACAGTATATGTACACACAGATACATATATTTGGTTAAAGGAACATTCCACCCACAGAATGATGTAACTTTATCTTCCACTTCCCCTCATGGTGAGAAAGAC
>JALJCO010011537.1:75000-95000 GCA_023101725.1 Atherinomorus stipes
CCCGGACAGTTTACAGTCGGGTTGGAGGAAACTTTTCACGTCGGAATCGTTTCTAAATTCGTCCTCAAACTTTTCTGAAGACGCAGTCTGACGTCCTCGCTGACGTCCTCACTGACGTCCGGGACGGGACGTCCTGGACGTCCGGACGGCCACTGAGCTTCTACAAACAGGATGTTTATGGTACAGATGGAGAACGATGAAGGCTGAAGACCACCAGAGCCGAGAACCAGCGCTTTTACACCCGAGAGGAGCCGACGGATCAGAGTCCAGCTGGATCCAGAACATCCGCCTTCACCAGTCAGTCTCAGGGTCAAGTCCAGTTCCTACCTTAACCCCCCCCCTCCCCCTCCTGAGTCTCCCCCCACAGTCCTCTGAGTTGGATAAGTGGGCAGAAGCGTTTTCTAACCGACTCAGTCATTCTCTGAATCTGGCAGCACTGACTTTAGCTTAGCTTAGCATAGATGCTGTAATAGCTTAGCTTAGCATAGTTGCTGTAATCTGGTGGTTCCAACTAGCATCACTTGGAGAAAGCGAACTAATGAACTCGACATTTTTTCCAACTACGTTTCATGATCCGCACATTCTGATGGAGTACAAACGAGAAGCCGATTTCACATCAAAGGACTGACTAGGCGGCGTTCAACAGGGGAACTACATGCTGCAGAAGTACCGGCCAATCACAGGGAAGCACCGCGGTAGCAGCATGCAGCATCCCTAACTTCCGTAAGCAGGGTTGCTACCGGATGCTGCGCCTGCATGCTGCTGTTGCTACTATCCACGGTGCTTCCCTGTGATTGGCCGGTACTTCCGGGACGTCCAGTATCACGGCGGAGACGGGACAGCGTCTCTATGAGACATTATCTGCAGGAAAACTCCTTCATGTCATCAATACTTTAAGTAGAATGAAGGAACGTATGAGTACTGTTGTCCTGTGAGTTCAGAGTTTCTCTAATCGTGTTTTTGTTGTCTGCGTAACAGCTGCTTTTGTCAGCTGTACTACGGAAGCGCGCATCGTGAACGCTGTTATAATTACGTTATTCTAGTTCCAGGAGGTCGCTGATGCTAATGCTAGTGCAAGTCAATAGGAACCTGCTAGCCTGTCATTAATAACAATCTTATCCACTCCACAGAACATCCGAGGCAAATCATTTCTAACTTCAGACTACAAAGTTTTACTTCCTGTATTTGGCAGCAGAGTGATGTCATCAGCTGCTACGTGCATGAAGTAATCTGATTACAGAAATATCCAGTCAGAACTACGACCACGTCTGAAAGACATGAGGAAATGTTGGATTTTGAAGATGATTTCTAACTTTTTTCATCAAACTAACTGTCACCATGTCTCTATGAACCAGAATACACTGACAAAGGTAGTAGTACTACCACCCAGAAGCAAAGTACATCGTTCCACAGCTGGTAAGAAACTAGTTCCTCAGTATGTGATGGAAAATTCGTCATACCAGGCTAGTTTTACTAGTTTAACACAACATTTACACAGATAGACTTGCTGATTTGCCTCGGATCTTCTGTGGAGTGGATAAGATTGGTTTTAATGACAGGCTAGCAGTTTCCTATTGACTTCCACTAGCATTAGCATCAGCGACCTCCTGGAACTAGAATAACGGGATGAAATATGTTGAAACCGTCTTCAGTGATAAGTAGCATTCTGGCTCACTTGGAAATGAGGCCCTGTGTCAAAAACCCTGAACTTCCCCTTTAAGATTGGGGGTTAAGAAAGAAAAGTGGAATTCACCCTTCGTCTGAGCCGGGACGGGTCCAGTTTCTGACCCGTCCCCGGCTCCGGCGCCGGCGTCAGCTCTGGTGGCGATCGCAGCATAAAAACAACATCTCTGCTATTACTGGAGTAAATATGGCTGAAGGTGATCAGCTGTACAAACACAGAACCAATCGCAACACAACTGAACTCAACTACTGAAGAAAGAGTAAACAAAACCTCTCTGTGTCTCTGAGCCCTGAGGTTTGGCAAAAAGTGCTTTGTTGATGTGGAAACCGACCAATCAGCTTCACTCCCTGTCCTTGTGTTATTGCCTCGGACTCGCCGCTTCCCCCGAGCCGACCAATGGGGGGGCGGGTCGTTCCGTGAAGCCGGTTGGTCGCTTGGTGACAGCAGTTAGATCCCAAACGCTGAGAAAAAGTTGTAGCATCATGACTGATTGGCTGCTGATCAGGTATTGATCAGGTATCGATCTGGCTTTTAACAGGACCCAAAAGAAACCCCAAAAAACAGCAGACTGGTCCTTTAAAGTGAGCTGGACCTGATCCGCTTTGATCAGGAAACTGTTCGTCATCCATGATGTTCGGTAGAAAACCAGCATCTACTCTCTCATCCGTACCGTCCCATCGTGCGAGTCCTTGAACGCACCACGACGGCCTCCAGCAGCATTCTTGGAGCCAAGGTATGAGGTCAGCCCTGAACTGTGATGTCACAGCCAGGACCGACCAATCAGACTGAGTCCTGCATCTGATGACAGAACTTAAAGGAAACTGAAGAGAAATCGTGACGTCACTGAGTCCGCCACAGCGGCCGGGCGTGATGACGACGCTGGTCCGATGAAGGCTTTCAGAGTCTCTTCGTCTTCGTCTGGATTTTGTCCAGTTTTTCAGCTGAGTCATCGTTGGTTCGTAAAAACAGCAGAAACCTGAAGAAACTAGCAAAAACTGAGCAATAAACGGGCTTGAGGAGGGCTGGTCATGTGACTGGCAGCCTGCAGTCCGATTGGTTCACGGCCACAGGAGGAGGAGGAAGAGCAGGAATCAGACGTCCAATAAACAGCTGCTGTGTTCACAAACGTTTGATTTATTCCCTCAGTTTTAGTTAATTAGCCTGAAAACTGACTAAAACTCTGATTTCTTATTTTTGGATTTTATTTGTTCTCCGATTTGAGTTGTTCATGTTTTATCATTCAAAGCAACTTAAAGGGTTTAAGTTGGCTTTGATTTATTTATTATTCTCACTGTGATGGAGATCATCGTCATGTTTACGATATAATTAATGTTTTCATGATCTATTTCTTGTTTATCATTAATACGATGATTTCAAGATAAACTATGTTTTGTTTTGCTGCAGAATTTATTGTTTTGTGATCCGACCTAAAAATTTTCCTTATTATCACGTTCACATCATCACTGAATGATCGACAGCAGCTGGTTGTTGGTTTCTGTCCCGTCTCCTGGTTCTGAATAAAAGCACTGAACTTATAGACTCCATGTCTGAGGCAGGGTCAGGAACCTTATGGACTCTGTGTCTGGATCAGAACCAGGAACCTTATGGGCTCTGTGTCTGGATCAGGACCAGGAACCTTATGGATTCTGTGTCGGGGTCAGAACCAGGAACCCTATGGACTTTGTGTCTGGGTCGGGACCAGGAAACTTATGGACTCCATGTTTGGGTCAGAACCAGGAACCTTATGGGCTCTGTGTCTGGATCAGAACCAGGAACCTTATGGGCTCTGTGTCTGGGTCGGGACCAGGAACCTTATGGACTCCATGTCCGGGTCGGAACCAGGAACCTTATGGGCTCTGTGTCTGGATCAGGACCAGGAACCTTATGGACTCCATGTTTGGGTCGGAACCAGGAACCTTATGGACTCCATGTCTGGGTCTGGACCAGGAACCTTATGGATTCTGTGTCTGGGTCGGGACCAGGAACCTTATGGACTCCATGTTTGGGTCAGAACCAGGAACCTTATGGGCTCTGTGTCTGGATCAGAACCAGGAACCTTATGGGCTCTGTGTCTGGGTCGGGACCAGGAAACTTATGGACTCCATGTTTGGGTCAGAACCAGGAACCTTATGGGCTCTGTGTCTGGATCAGGACCAGGAACCTTATGGACTCCATGTTTGGGTCGGAACCAGGAACCTTATGGACTCCATGTCTGGGTCTGGACCAGGAACCTTATGGACTCTGTGTCTGGGTCGGGACCAGGAACCTTATGGACTCCATGCTTGGGTCGGAACCAGGAACCTTATGGACTCCATGTCTGGGTCTGGACCAGGAACCTTATGGATTCTGTGTCTGGGTCGGGACCAGGAACCTTATGGACTTTGTGTCTGGGTCAGGACCAGGAACCTTATGGACTCCATGTTTTGGCCGTGGTCAGGAACTTTATGGACTCCATGTTTGGGTCGGGACCAGGAACCTTATGGACTCTGTGTCTGGATCAGGACCAGGAACCTCATGGACTCTGTGTTCGGGTCGGAACCAGGAACCTTATGTACTCAATGTTTGGGTCAGAACCAGGAACCTGTTTCAGAGCCGTTAGAGCTGACGTGGACCAGGTCTAGCCTGCAGATCTTCTGGTTTCTGCTGGAGTTTGAGTTTCTCTCTACAGGATGGAGACTTGATGTAAACCTCAGACGCACTGATCCGGTCTTGGGATTCTGGTCCGGTTCGACCAGCGTCCTTCACGTCAGCAGCTGCCGGCAGAGTCCGAAGTAAAAGGTGAATTCTAGTCATTTGGTGGTTTCAGGAGTGGAAGGAGTAGACCCGAATCTCCGTCTGCTTCTCTGATTTGTTGATTCTGGTGTTGATCACCCTCCTCTGCCTCGTCCTTGTCTTCGTCCCGCCATCCGTCCCTCTATGTGTCTTTGGGCTCCAGCTTGCAGGACATGTCGAACAGCAGGTTCTGGTTGTCGATCACCTGAAGCTGCCGGACATAGGCCTTCGTCTGCAGGTGGGACGGGGACGTCTCGGTATCCATGGCTACCAGAAAAAGAGACCATGACAGCGTCAGTTATGGCTGCAGTGGCGCAACATCGCCACCAGAGGGAGACAAGCAGAGGAAAGGAGGACTTTACCGAGCTGAGAGCTCCTGTAGCGTCGGATGTTCCTCACCATCTCAGCCACTTTATGCTGCAGAAGAGCATGGACACAGTTAGGACGTCCCGTCTCTGAGACCTGATCAGAAAGACCTGGACAGGGACGTAGACACAGCCCTGCTGCTGTGACGCTGTACTCGTTTATTTTTCTCTTTTTTAAGTTGATTTTCTTCGCTTTGTTTAGATTAAAATCTGATCCTGTCACATGATAATAATATTTACAGGATACTTCACTGCTCACACGCTGCAGTAGGGTTTTTAATAAACTCACAGAAATTTATTTGCTAAATCAGGGTTCCCACTCTTTTCTTAAAGTTAATTTCCAGGACTTTTCCAGCTGCTAAAGTACGAATCAAGTTGTGACAATACAGGCAAATAAATTCCACCCCAAGCTTTTGGAGAAGTGTTCTTCAATTGTAGCTTATATTTTTCATAGCAATGAAGCAGCGACGAAGCCGTGACAAAGCAGCAACGAAGCAGCGACGAAGCAGCGGTGAAGCGGTGACAAAGCAGCAACAAAGCCGCAACAAAGCCTTAACGAAGCAGCGACGAAGTCGTGACGAAGCAGCAACGAAGCGGCAACGAAGCAGCGACGAAGCTGTGATGAAGCAGCGGTGAAGCGCTGACAAAGCAGTGACGAAGTCGTGACGAAGCGGAGACGAAGCTGTAACGAAGCCGTGACAAAGCAGCAACGAAGCAGCGATGAAGCAGCAACGAAGCAGCAACGAAGCAGCAATGAAGCAGCGACGAAGCAGCGGTGAAGCGCTGACAAAGCAGCGACGAAGCAGCAATGAAGCAGCGACGAAGCAGCAATGAAGCAGCAATGAAGCAGCAACGAAGCAGCGACGAAGCTGTGATGAAGCAGCGGTGAAGCGCTGACAAAGCAGCGACGAAGCAGCAATGAAGCAGCAACGAAGCAGCAATGAAGCAGCAACGTAGCAGCGACGAAGCTGTGATGAAGCAGCGGTGAAGCGCTCACAAAGCAGCAACTAAGCCGTGACGAAGCAGCAACGAAGCAGCAACGAAGCCATTACGAAGCTGTGACAAAGCAGCGACGAAGTTGTGACGAAGTGGAGATGAAGCAGTGACAACGCAGCAATGAAGTTGTGACAAAGCAGCAACATAGCGGAGACAAAGCAGAGATGAAACCTAGACAAAACAGAGGGAGGAAAAATAATTTAAGCCTTTCCAGGACAATTTACTGTTTTTCTCATTTTCCAGGTTTTCCAGGACGTGTGGGAACCCTGTAAATGCTGAAGTTCTTTTCCAAGGCTAAAAAGTTTAGCGTTAAAATCAACTAAAAAGTAAAAAGAAACCCTAGTTTCGAGGAGAAACTGTTATTTCCATGATGTGAAACAGCGTTCATCGGGACGTCGGCAGGTGTTCAGCTGTGTCCAGCTCGTTCCAGACGTGTCACGACTCACCATCTTCTCAAAGTTGACGAGTTCTCCGTGGAACGTCTTGCAGCTTTCGTGAAGGAACGTCAAGTCTGCGGGACAAGGACGACACAAGTCAGTCTGTGAACGCATCGCGGCTGAAATAAAACCAGCAAACGTGAGCGAAGACCCTCGTCACGTGTTGGGCAGACCGGCGTCATGGTCTGGTCGCCATGGTTACCATCACCTACATTTCTCCTGAAAGCTTCACTAATAACAGCCTTTTATGTTTCTAACCATCTGACTTCTGTCCACCCGTGTTCCTCTCTGACTGCGTTGCCATGGAGACAGGCCTTCCGGCCGTACACACACGCCCACGTGCACGTCTTTCTGCTGCTTTCACTGGTTTGGTTTCAACAGATTCACTTGAGCTTTACTTAGTGTGTGTGTGTGTGTGTGTGTGTGTGCGTGTGTGTGCGTGTACTTGTTTCCCTTCATGATGGACCGACAGACTTCAGGCCAGCTTACAGGGACGTGAAACCGGGTCAGAGACAGTTTATATTTAAACGCATCATTTTGGTGGACTTTGATTAAAGAAAATCAAGCAGAGTTCCAGACCAGCATGACTGCATAGCAGAGTATCTACAGGTCCATATTTAGCATCATAAATAATTCTGCCGACCTCCGTGCCAGAGGAGATGAGACTAGAAACTATGGAGCCTCAATGATGTGTTCAAGAACTCCAAAAGAAAACCCCAGTGTTACAGCATCACACTGTTAATATGAGGAATAATTAGATACTAGCAGGTACTAAATACTACCATATATCAGATACTAGCAGGTACTAGATACGAGCATATATCAGATACTAGCAGGTATTAGATACTACCATATATCAGATACTAGCAGGTACTAGATACTAGCAAAGATCAGATACTAGCAGGTACTAGATACTACCATATATCAGATACTAGCAGGTACTAAATACTACCATATATCAGATACTAGCAGGTACTAGATACTACCATATATCAGATACTAGCAGGTACTAAATACTACCATATATCAGATACTAGCAGGTATTAAAAAAAAAATAATTACAGGGTTTGTAATTTATCAATCTTGACTATTTGCATAACTCTTTTAGAAAATGGATTTTCGTAGCAGCAGAATCAAATCTTACACTCAGACATTTTTGTTCATGTTGTGCAGACGAGTTTCGGGGCTTTGGTGCGTTCAGGTTTATGAGACGTTAAGGAGACGTTTACTGTCCGTGTCCTCTAAAGATAAAAGAACAGATCTACACGTTGACGACGACGATGTCTTTGATCCGGCTAAACAAACGTCTCTGGTTTTATGAGAACCAGCCTGTAAGTCAGAGTCAGACCTGGTCCACTTTCAAAGCTGGTCTTCACAAAACCAGAAGGCCAGATCTGCTGTAGAGCCGAGATGAAAAGAAACGATAAAAGCATGAGTCTCGTGTGTTAACCTACAACACACACACATGCACAGGTTAACGGTAATACACACTGATTAGCCAGAAGCGCTAATTAGCGAAGGGGAGCTAATGTGCTGCAGCAGCTCCACATCTGGTCCACAGCTGGAGGCAGATTTATGTGTAAATTAACTTCTTCAAAAACCTTTTACTGGTCCGTCTTTTTAAATGAAAAAAATATGTCAGAGGACGACTGCAGGCTAGCTTCAGGTAGCATGGCTAACCATGTTCGTTAGCGCAGGAAAACCGAGTTCAGCCAGCATCTACCAGCCTGTTAGGATTTAGACTGTTTCTAGTAGAGCAGCGGTTCTAAACCTCTTTCATGACGGGTCCAGTTTTCAGTCCAAACTGGTCCAGGGTCCATTTATATTTAACACTGTATCAGTGTAAAAAATGGTGCAGTAATAGATCACATTAATAACAAAAAGGCTCAATTTAAATAATCTGTAAAAACCTGGATTTTATTTGTGTAGACAGGCCATTAAAGCACAACATTTCACTGAACTATTTAGTTAAACTTTTCTTAGAATTTTTTTAAAGAACTTCCAAACATAACAGACATTTTCTATCTTTTTATTAAAAAGTCCTTTCTTTCCAATCAGTGTTAGATGTTTGTTTCTCAATGAAGCTTCTATTAGCATTAACATTAGCGTTAGCATTAACGTTGGCTGGTGCTCCGACTAGCAAACGCTCCACTCACTAATCCGTATTTAATAAACTGGAGTGGGTTTTTGCCTCTTTAGGGGCGGTTTGGGACGATTTTTATCTTCATTATTTAGTTTTAATTCTTCTTTACAACGTTAGCTACAGGCTAGCTGCTAGCTAAGTGTCTTCTTCTGCTTGTTTGTTTAACTCTGACAAATTAGCGCCACCAGGTGGGGGAGGCTACACTGCAACTCATCCGGTCATACATAACAGTGTAAATATACGGTCCTCACGGCCTCTAGGTGGCGCTGGGGGCCCGAGCTTGGTGAAGAATCTCTGCAGTAGAAATCTTTAGATGTAAGAGATGAAACCAGTGAAACTAAACCAGATCCAACCAGTTCTGCTTCCTTTTCCCAGCAGCACAGACAGAACGGTAACTTGGGTCTGGTTTTGCATTTCAGCTTCACCTTTAAGCAGCAGAGGTGTGAAGGGGATCAGCGGAGGTCTCAGGCTGGTGATCAGGTCCCTGTAGGACTTGTGATTCCTGGAGGGGTCCTTGGGGAACAAGCAGAGGACATCATGGTCATGAATTCAGACCGGATCGGTTCTGATGGCTGCAGTCTGAGAACGATGAGGCGGACATCTACTCACAGCGATGCTTTCAAACTGCTGGAACTGCTTCCTGAACTTTCCCGGGAGACCCTGAACACACCGGACAGAGTTCATGTTATCAGTTTCCTACGGCAACGATCAATCAAGGGGATCGGCCAATCACTGCTGACATCTGATCACTGATGACATCACTGAAATCTGAACTTAAACACTGTTACTGAAGCGGCACCAACCAGACAAACGGAACCGAGACGCCAGTTTGATTCCTCTGAATATCATGTAGCATGTGGTGTCAGGCGGTGTAGTGTGAAGTGTAACGCGGGGCGTAACGCAGTGTGAAGTGTAACGTTGGGCGTAACGCAGTGTGTAGTGTAACGCGGGGCGTAACGCAGTGCGAAGTGTAACGTGGGGCTTAACGCAGTGTGAAGTGTAACGTGGGGCGTAACGGGGTGTGTAGTGTTATGTAGGGCGTAACGCAGTGTGAAGTGTAACGTGGGGCGTAACGCAGTGTGTAGTGTTATGTAGGGCGTAACGCAGTGTGTAGTGTAACGCGGGGCGTAACGCAGTGTGTAGTGTTATGTAGGGCGTAACGCAGTGTGTAGTGTTATGTAGGGCGTAACGCAGTGTGAAGTGTAACGTGGGGCGTAACGCAGTGTGTAGTGTAATGCGGGGCGTAACGCAGTGTGTAGTGTAACGCGGGGCGTAACGCAGTGTTAAGTGTAACGCGGGGCGTAACGCAGTGTGTAGTGTTATGTAGGGCGTAACGCAGTGTGTAGTGTTATGTAGGGCGTAACGCAGTGTGTAGTGTAACGCGGGGCGTAACGCAGTGTGTAGTGTAATGCGGGGCGTAACGCAGTGTGTAGTGTAACGCGGGGCGTAACGCAGTGTGTAGTGTTATGTAGGGCGTAACGCAGTGTGTAGTGTAACGCGGGGCGTAACGCAGTGTTAAGTCTAACGCGGGGCGTAACACAGTGTGAAGTGTAACGTGGGGCGTAACGCAGTGCGAACTGTAACGCGGGGCGTAACGCAGTGTTAAGTGTAACGCGGGGCGTAACACAGTGTGAAGTGTAACGCGGGGCGTAACGCAGTGTGAAGTGTAAGGTGGGGCGTAACGCAGTGTGAAGTGTAACGTTGGGCGTAACGCAGTGTGAAGTGTAACGCGGGGCGTAACGCAGTGTGAAGTGTAACGCGGGGCGTAACGCAGTGTTAGGTGTAACGCGGGGCGTAACACAGTGTGAAGTGTAACGTGGGGCGTAACGCAGTGTGAAGTGTAACGTGGGGTGTAACGCAGTGTGAAGTGTAACGCGGGGCGTAACGCAGTGTGAAGTGTAACGCGGGGCGTAACGCAGTGTTAGGTGTAACGCGGGGCGTAACACAGTGTGAAGTGTAACGTGGGGCGTAACGCAGTGTGAAGTGTAACGTGGGGCGTAACGCAGTGTGAAGTGTAACGCGGGGCGTAACGCAGTGTGTAGTGTAACGCGGGGCGTAACGCAGTGTGAAGTGTAACGCGGGGCGTAACGCAGTGTGTAGTGTAACGCGGGGCGTAACGCAGTGTGTAGTGTAACGCGGGGCGTAACGCAGTGTGTAGTGTAACGCGGGGCGTAACGCAGTGTGTAGTGTAACGCGGGGCGTAACGCAGTGTGTAGTGTAACGCGGGCGTAACGCAGTGTGTAGTGTAACGCGGGGCGTAACGCAGTGTGTAGACGCAGTGTGTGAAGTGTAACGCGGGGCGTAACGCAGTGTGAAGTGTAACGCGGGGCGTAACGCAGTGTGTAGTGTAACGCGGGGCGTAACGCAGTGTGTAGTGTAACGCGGGGCGTAACGCAGTGTGTAGTGTAACGCGGGGCGTAACGCAGTGTGTAGTGTAACGCGGGGCGTAACGCAGTGTGTAGTGTAACCTGGGGCGTAACGCAGTGTGAAGTGTAACGCGGGGCGTAACGCAGTGTGTAGTGTAACGCGGGGCGTAACGCAGTGTGTAGTGTGTAACGCGGGGCGTAACGCAGTGTGTGTGTAACGCGGGGCGTAACGCAGTGTGTAGTGTAACGCGGGGCGTAACGCAGTGTGTAGTGTAACGCGGGGGCGTAAGCGAGTGTGTAGTGTTACGCGGGGCGTAACGCAGTGTGAAGTGTAACGCGGGGCGTAACGCAGTGTGAAGTGTAACGCGGGGCGTAACGCAGTGTGTAGTGTAACGCGGGGCGTAACGCAGTGTGTAGTGTAACGCGGGGCGTAACGCAGTGTGTAGTGTAACGCGGGGCGTAACGCAGTGTGTAGTGTAACGCGGGGCGTAACGCAGTGTGTAGTGTAACCTGGGGCGTAACGCAGTGTGAAGTGTAACGCGGGGCGTAACGCAGTGTGTAGTGTAACGCGGGGCGTAACGCAGTGTGAAGTGTAACGCGGGGCGTAACGCAGTGTGTAGTGTAACGCGGGGCGTAACGTGTGGTGTTCGGTGCATGCGTACCTCCCAGGTGAGACGCAGTCTGCTGACGGCCGGGTTATCCAGACCCAGAACCACCGCCAGGAAGGACAGCAGGTCCTGCTGCTGCTTGCAGCTGAAACACGGAGACGACCGTCAGATTTTCAGTGACGATCGTTTTACCAGATAAGGAGATAAATGTCGTCACATGAGCGTTTACACTCACAGCGCTGCGATCTTGATGAACTTGCGGAGCAGCTGGATCCTCTTCGGCAGCGACTGACACTGCAGGATCTCCGTAGCGACCCAGTGCTGCACCTCGCTGCAGCGCTGCAGTACCAGCTCCAGGTTGAGGGGGCGCCAGCGAGACTGCTCCCCATGAAACACGTAGCACACAAACTCCACCTGCAGGGCACAGACGGAACTGACGCTGATGAACACGGTCGTTATTAGAGGGGATTTTAACTGCCTGGCCTCACAGACTTGATGAAGCATGTCACAGATATTTTCATTTATCATCTACTGAAGTTAAAACTCTTCAATGCAAAGAAAGACGACACAGAAACAACGTAGGCCTTTAGCGTGAAGTGGAAACTTCTTCTTCTTCTAGAAACATCTGAGATCGCTGACCTCGTGCACACAGCTGAAGAGCTCCCAGTCAAACACCACCAGCTGATTGGCCACTTCCTCCGCCGACATGTCGTGAAGTTTACTGTCACCCGGCGACCAGTGGATCTCCTCGGGAAGAGGAAGCTGAGAGCACAGGAAATGACATCATCCACGCGTTTTTCATCTGGTTTCCCCGTTTATCAGAGAAAACTACTGGATCAGTCAGGTCCTCACCAGTGAGTCCAGTTCAGAGGGTTCACAGGCGAACAGGTGTGTGTTGACCCCCAGCGTGGTGAAGACGGCCTCGTCGCTGGGACGGAACACCGCTTTCTCTGAACACACACGAACCACGGTCACCTCAAACACTCGGACACCAGCGTGTACTTGTTCAGCCATCAACATCAGACCGTTTGCGTGTTTAACCAACAGTGTGAGGACATTCTGGCTGGTCCTCACAAAAAAAGCCTAAGAAAAACCCATCTTTGAGGGTCAAGATTAGGTTTTAGTTTAGGTCACAATTAGTTTTTGGTTAGGGTTAGGTTTAGGCAATGCATTATGTTAATGAATGTCCTCACTGAGACAGCTGTACAAGAATCGTGTGTGTGTGTGTGTGTGTTCTGACCTCCGGATGATGTGACGGCCACCAGTATGAGGTTTCCAGGCAGAACTGGCTGGTCTTCGCTGTACTGGAGTTTCTCCCTGACCAGAGCCAGAATCTCTCCGACCCGACAGGACAGGCGGCTCCTGATGGTGACGTAGGAGTGGTCGGGGGTGTAGACCCTGCAGAAGACTGCACACACACACACACACACACACACACACACACACACACACACACACCGGTGTTGGGTCACAAACGGCAGCAGCAGAGGTCGGGCTAGACTCTGTCATTGTCGGTCATTTTGACTGACAGGGTCGTAAAAATCCCGTCAATCTATTCTCACGTTAGATTTTAACGATAACATTGACGTATTCAATCGCATCTAATTTCCATTCATCTTAATCAATAATAATATGAGTAACAAATCCATTGCTCATTTATTATTTTCTATTAAACCTTTATTTAACCAGTCCAGTCCTTTCCAAGGGAAGCCTGGCCGAGACACCAGCTTAAAACAGACCAATCAGAGTTACAGAATAAAACTCCATCATACAACTGTGAAAGATACAAAATGCAATCTGGAACCGCAGAGCTGAATTTATGATCATATGAAGCGAGAGCAAGAACAATGTGGGGCCAGTTCCAGGTCTCTGATGAGGTTTTTGAATGTTCCAGGAGAATCCAGATCTTCCATCTTCAGAGTACTCCGTGATGAACTCCACGTCAGAGCGAACTTTGGGAGCTTATAACAATCATTGGAACGTATGGAGTATTCTGGGCTCCGGAGATATGGTGTAGCTACATCAATATTGGGGGGGTGGAACTAGAATGGCTTCATATATGAACGTGTACCAGAGTGAGAGAGGACGCGTAGACAATGAGGGTCACTCAGCTCTGCAGTAAAGGTACGATATGTGCCGAACCTCGAGGCTCCGGGGAAACACGATCTACAGATATACGTGAAGTCGGTCGCACCACTAATAAATACTGAGAACCAAAAGGACTGAAAGAACCGGGTCACCTGACAGGACCGGGTCACCTGAAAGAACTGGGTCAACTGACAGGACCGGGTCACCTGACAGGACCGGGTCACCTGACAGGACCGGGTCACCTGACAGGACCGGGTCACCTGAAAGAACTGGGTCACCTGACAGGACCGGGTCACCTGAAATAATCGGGTCACCTGACAGGACCGGGTCACCTGAAAGAACCGGGTCACCTGACAGGACCGGGTCACCTGACAGGACCGGGTCACCTGACAGAACCGGGTCACAATGACTCAGAGATGAAACATCCCTCCTGACCTCTGAGCCGAGCCGTGTTTAAACCAGCGTGACAGGTCCAGGTCCAGATCCAGATCCAGGTCCAGATCCAGATCCAGATCCAGGTCCAGATCCAGGTCCATGTCCATGTCCATGTCCAGATCCAGGTCCAGGTCCAGATCCAGGTCCATGTCCAGATCCAGGTCCAGATCCAGATCCAGGTCCATGTCCAGATCCAGGTCCAGATCCAGATCCAGGTCCATGTCCAGATCCAGGTCCAGATCCAGGTCCAGGTCCAGGTCCATGTCCAGATCCAGGTCCAGATCCAGGTCCATGTCCAGATCCAGGTCCATGTCCAGGTCCAGATCCAGGTCCAGATCCAGGTCCATGTCCAGATCCAGGTCCAGATCCAGGTCCAGGTCCAGGTCTATGTCCAGATCCAGGTCCAGATCCAGGTCCAGATCCAGGTCCATGTCCAGATCCAGGTCCAGATCCAGGTCCATGTCCAGATCCATGTCCATGTCCAGGTCCATGTCCAGATCCATGTCAAGGTCCAGGTCCATGTCCAGGTCTATGTCCAGATCCAGGTCCAGGTCCAGATCCAGGTCCAGGTTCAGGTCCATGTCCAGGTTCAGGTCCAGGTCCAGATCCAGGTCCAGGTCCAGGTCCAGGTCCAGGTCCCGGTCCCGGTCCAGGTCCAGATCCAGATCCAGGTCCAGGTCTAGGTCCAGGTCCAGGTCCAGGTCCCGGTCCCGGTCCAGGTCCAGATCCAGATCCAGGTCCAGGTCCCGGTCCAGGTCCAGATCCAGATCCAGGGCCATGTCCAGATCCAGGTCCAGGTTCAGGTTCAGGTCCATGTCCAGGTCCATGTCCAGGTCCAGATCCAGATCCAGGTCCATGTCCAGATCCAGGTCCAGGTTCAGGTCCATGTCCAGGTCCATGTCCAGGTTCAGGTCCATGTCCAGATCCAGGTCCAGGTTCAGGTCCATGTCCAGGTTCAGGTCCAGGTCCAGATCCAGGTCCAGGTCCAGGTCCAGGTCCATGTCCAGGTTCAGGTCCATGTCCAGGTTCAGGTTCAGGTTCAGGTCCATGTCCATGTCCATGTCCAGGTCCAGGTCCAGGTCCAGGTCCCGGTCCCGGTCCAGGTCCAGATCCAGATCCAGGTCCAGGTCTAGGTCCAGGTCCAGGTCCAGGTTCCGGTCCAGGTCCAGAATAATTAAATGATGCGAAGCTTCAGACTCTTATCAGTAATCCATGTTGACGTGTCCCAGCATGCAGCAGGAGGACATGAGGGCTCCGTCTCCTGCAGAACTGGGTGGCCCGGTTCTGCAGGAGACGGATCTTCCTCGGTATCTGGAAGCAAACTGTTCCTGCAGCCATGAAATGACCCGCGCGTGGCTGCATCCCGTCTTCTTCAGCTCGTCATCCTCACCGGCGTTGGAGATGCAGAAACTCACGCGTCATGGTGACCGAGGTCTCTGCTTTCAGGGAAACGAGGACGTGGAGGCAGCAGGTTCTGCTTCAGGGGGACAAACTCTGCAGTTCCTGCTTGTTGAGACGGATCAAGTCAAAACACCAGCAACACAACTTCAACCAGACTAAAAAAACCTGCAAACAAATCGTATTTATGGGAAAAACAAAACCTGTTTAACCAAACAAGAAGTGTGGGAGTCTGCCCCCCCTAGAGGCGAGCTGTGGAACTGCAGCGTGGCATCGGAGGAAGCTGATGATGAAGGTGTGTGTGTTCTGGGTGTGTCGTGTATCCTGGCCGCAGACAGCAGGTGTGTTTGCAGTACAAGGTGTGTTAGGGCTTTTGTGCCCGAGGCGGTGCAGGTGTGTGTGTGTGTGCGTGTGCGTGTGCGTGTGCATGTGTGTGAGCGTGTGTGTGTGTGTGCATGTGTGTGTGTGCGTGTGCATGTGTGTGTGTGCATGTGTGCGTGCACGTGTGCGTGCGTGTGCGTCGTACGTGTGTCGTGTGCCTGTGTACGCCTCTGTGTGGGGTGCAGACAGTGCGTGTGTGCGTCTGAAGTGTCTGAACAGAGGACGGACCTGCTTCTTCCGGCTCTCCTTCTCCTCGTCAGAGCTGCAGCACAAACACACAAACGGATGATCGCTATGGCGACGGACCGTGTAGAATGAAGGTTAACAGATACAGCAGCATAACCCCCCCCCCCCCAGAACCAGAGACCAGGATCTCCATCCAGATATTCCATCAGGTCTAAATCGAGGTCTCCTAGCAACAGTAGTGATGGTGATGCTTCTATGGTGAAGACGGGATGAATAATGGTGTTAGATCTACCAGGTAGTCTCTGAAGTGGTCTGTGCTACATTCAGTGGCAGGAGGAGCAGGACTGCATGGAGGTCCGGACCCTGACGGTCCCCACAGGGACATGATTACAAGTGTGTGTGTGTGTATCTTACGGGCAGTGCAAGATCTCGGTCCATCGCTGCAGCTTCAGGACGTCCTCCACCAGCTCAGGGTACCGGCTCAGCTCCTGCACCGCACACATGTACAGCTCCTGCACACAAACACACACATAAACACACATGTACAGCTCCTGCACACAAAAAAACACACACATTGACCACAGCTCCTGCACACAAACACACACATAAACACACATGTACAGCTCCTGCACAGCACACATGTACAGCTTCTGCACACAAACACACACATAAACACACATGTACAGCTCCTGCACACAAACACACACATAAACACACATGTACAGGCAGGAGGTCCAGCACACATAAAAAATAACCAAAAAAAAAAAAAAAAAAAAAAAAAAAAAAAAAAAAAAAAAAAAAAAAAAAAAAAAAAAAAAAAAAGCACACAAACACACACATAACCACACATGTACAGCTCCTGCACAATATACATATGTACAGCTCCTGCACACAAACACACACATAAACACACATGTACAGCTCCTGCACACAGAAACACACACATGTACAGCTCCTGCACACAAACACACACATAAACACACATGTACAGCTCCTGCACACAAACACACACATAAACACACGTGTACAGCTCCTGCACACAGAAACACACACATAAACACACGTGTACAGCTCCTGCACACAGAAACACACACATGTACAGCTCCTGCACACATAAACACACGTGTACAGCTCCTGCACACAGAAACACACACATGTACAGCTCCTGCACACAGAAACACACAATCTATGTCACTGTGTCGCCTTCAATGACTGCAGGAACAAACGCATTCACATTTTAGTTGGCTCAGAAGTTGTTGCAGTACTGTAGTTGCAGTGTGTATTGTGTAAAGTTGCAACGTGTGTATTTTCAGTGTGTATTGCTGCAGTGTATTGTGTGTATGTGCAGTGTGTGTAGTGTGTTGTTGTGCTGTGTGTATTTACAGTGTGTATTGTTGCAATGTGTATTTACAGTTTATATTTACAGTTTATATTGTTAAAGTGTGTGTTTAGTTGCAGTGTCCGTAGTTGCAGTGTGTGCGTAGCTGCAGTGTGCGTAGTTGCAGTGTGTGCGTAGCTGCAGTGTGTGCGTAGCTGCAGCGTGTGCGTAGCTGGAGAGTGTGCGTAGCTGCAGTGTGTGCGTAGCTGGAGAGTGTGCGTAGCTGGAGAGTGTGCGTAGCTGCAGTGTGTGCGTAGCTGCAGTGTGTGGGTAGCTGGAGAGTGTGCGTAGTTGCAGTGTGCGTAGCTGCAGTGTGTGCGTAGCTGCAGTGTGTGCGTAGCTGCAGTGTGTGCGTAGCTGCAGTGTACGTAGTTGCAGTGTGTGCGTAGTTACAGTGTGTGCGTAGCTGCAGTGTACGTAGTTGCAGTGTGTGCGTAGTTGCAGTGTGTGCGTAGTTACAGTGTGTGCGTAGCTGCAGTGTGTGCAGGTGCAGTGTGTGCGTAGCTGCAGTGTGTGCGTAGTTACAGTGTGTGCGTAGCTGCAGTGTGTGCAGTGTGAGCATAGTTACAGTGTGTGCGTAGTGTGTGTGCGTAGCTGCAGTGTGTGCGTAGCTGCAGTGTGTGCGTAGCTGCAGTGTGTGCGTAGCTGCAGTGTGTGTGCAGCTGCAGTGTGTGCGTAGCTGGAGAGTGTGCGTAGTTGCAGTGTGTGCGTAGCTGCAGTGTGTGCGTAGCTGTAGAGTGTGCGTAGTTGCAGTGTGTCCGTAGTTGCAGTGTATGCGTAGCTACAGAGTGTGCGTAGTTGCAGTGTGCATAGTTGGTGTGTGCATAGTTACAGTGTGTGCGTAGCTGCAGTGTGCGTAGTTGCAGTGTGTGTGTAGCGTGGTGTGTGCGGAAGGCGTAGTTGCAGTGTGTGCGTAGTTGCAGTGTGTGCGTAGCTGCAGTGTGTGCGTAGCTGCAGTGTGTGCAGGTGCAGTGTGTGCGTAGCTGCAGTGTGTGCAGGTGCAGTGTGTGCGTAGCTGCAGTGTGTGCGTAGTTGCAGTGTGTGCAGCTGCAGTGTGTGCGTAGCTGCAGTGTGTGCGTAGCTGGAGAGTGTGCGTAGTTGCAGTGTGCGTAGCTGCAGTGTGTGCGTAGCCGCAGTGTGTGTGTAGCTGCAGTGTGTGTAGTTCTAGAGTGCATAGTGGCAGTGTGAGATGTTGCAGTGTGTAGCTGCAGCGTGAGTAGTTGCAGTGTGTGTAATTGCAGTGTGTACTGTGTGTGTAGCTGCAGTGTGTGTGTAGCTGCAGCGTGAGTAGTTGCAGTGTGTGTAATTGCAGTGTGTACTGTGTGCGTAGCTGCAGTGTGTGCGTAGCTGGAGAGTGTGTGTAGCTGCAGTGTGTGCGTAGCTGGAGAGTGTGCGTAGCTGGAGAGTGTGCGTAGCTGGAGAGTGTGCGTAGCTGGAGAGTGTGCGTAGCTGCAGTGTGTGCGTAGCTGCAGTGTGTGCGTAGCTGCAGTGTGTGCGTAGCTGCAGTGTGTGGGTAGCTGCAGTGTACGTAGTTGCAGTGTGTGCGTAGTTGCAGTGTGTGCGTAGTTACAGTGTGTGCGTAGCTGCAGTGTGTGTAGCTGCAGTGTGTGTGTAGTTACAGTGTGTGCGTAGCTGCAGTGTGTGCGTAGCTGCAGTGTACGTAGTTGCAGTGTGTGCGTAGTTACAGTGTGTGCGTAGCTGCAGTGTACGTAGTTGCAGTGTGTGCGTAGTTGCAGTGTGTGCATAGTTACAGTGTGTGCGTAGCTGCAGTGTACGTAGTTGCAGTGTGTGCGTAGTTGCAGTGTGTGCGTAGTTGCAGTGTGTGCGTAGTTGCAGTGTGTGCGTAGCTGCAGTGTGCGTAGTTGCAGTGTGTGCGTAGTTGCAGTGTGTGCGTAGTTACAGTGTGTGCGTAGCTGCAGTGTACGTAGTTGCAGTGTGTGCATAGTTACAGTGTGTGCGTAGCTGCAGTGTACGTAGTTGCAGTGTGTGCGTAGTTGCAGTGTGTGCGTAGTTACAGTGTGTGCGTAGTTACAGTGTGTGCGTAGCTGCAGTGTGTGCGTAGCTGCTGTGTGTGCAGGTGCAGTGTGTGCGTAGCTGCAGTGTGTGCAGGTGCAGTGTGTGCGTAGCTGCAGTGTGTGCGTAGTTGCAGTGTGTGCAGCTGCAGTGTGTGCGTAGCTGCAGTGTGTGCGTAGCTGGAGAGTGTGCGTAGTTGCAGTGTGCGTAGCTGCAGTGTGTGCGTAGCTGCAGTGTGTGCGTAGCCGCAGTGTGTGTGTAGCTGCAGTGTGTGTAGTTCTAGAGTGCATAGTGGCAGTGTGAGATGTTGCAGTGTGTAGTGCAGGGGTGTTGAGGGGTAATTGCGTGTGTTGTGTGTGTAGCTGAGGTGGGAGCTGAGCGGAGAGTTGAGTGTGTGTAATTGCAGTGTGTACTGTGTGTGTAGCTGCAGTGTGTGTGTAGTTGCGGTGTGTGTGTAGTTGCAGTGTGTACTTTGTGTGTGTAGCTGCAGTTTGTACTGTTTGTGTGTAGTTGCGGTGTGTACTGTGTGTGTAGCTGCAATGTGTAGCGTGTGTGTGTAGCTGCAGTGTGTAGTGTGTGTAGCTGCAGTGTGTAATGTATGTGTGTATTGCAGTGTTTACTGTGTGTAGCTGCAATGTGTAGCGTGTGGGTAGTTGCAGTGTGTAGTGTGTGTAGTTGCAGTGGTAGTGTGTGTAGCTGCAGTGTGTGTGTGTGTGTAGCTGCAGTGTGTATGTGTGTGTAGTTGCAGTG
>JALJCO010011537.1:105000-130610 GCA_023101725.1 Atherinomorus stipes
GTTTTGGTTTCTGAACCTTCTTCTCAGACAGACAGACGGGAGAGGGTGGGGCTGTCAGCCTGCAGGCGACGAGCAGGGAAAACACAACCCACAAGTCTGGACCAAACCAACAAACCTGAGCTCCTCCAGATTTAACCCAGAACACAAACACACGCACGCATGTTGCCGTGCACGTGTGAGAGCGTGCAGGAGCCGTGCGCGGCGTTTTATCAGGAGATTACTGAGTGAAGGATACTGCTGCAGCAGGACTTGCTGGAGCCTGTCGGCCGTCAGGAAGATGGGATGTGTCAACATGAAGTCATCCAGCAGGGTTTCTGCACAGATACACAAACACAGTGGTTAAATGCACAGACTGCGCCTGAACGCACCGTCCACACCCTCAGCCAACAGCCTGAAACCAGAGGACTCCACCTGAGCTGTGATTTACACAAACACACCTGAATTCAGAGGTTAAAGAAGAAAACACACACATGAGCGAGCACGTGAAACTGAGGCTGAAGCTTTAGGAAAACATGAGCGTCTCCTCACAAAGCTTCAAATATCAACCTGAAAACCTGAAAGGGACATTTAAAGACTAGAGTGAAACGTTGTTTGCTGTAAATGTGGAGCACGGTGTGTTTCGGCAGGCCGGAGGAGGACGCTGCGTCTCAGCAGAGATAAATCAGCTGTGATTACACGTTGAAAGACGGGCCGCTGCAGACCCAAACCTGCGGTCACACTGCTGCTCTGAGACTGAGGCATGCTGCAGTGGGTGTGTCCTGCCGGGGTCCGCCTCTCTGCAGGCCGTTACCATAGCGACACCACACTGGTGACAGAGAGGATGAGGAGGCAAATGTGTGAGAAGAGGAGGAAACGCTGGAGAAGGAAGGAACAAGACAGGGATCAGGAATCTGGTTCCTGTGGTTTCTCTGCAGGACCGACGTCGGGTCGGTTAGATGGTTCACATCCTGCGGTGGTGGAACCTCAGAGTGAAACGCTCCGGTTCAAAGATGGACCTGTCAATTTATTCTCCATTACTTCCTGGTCTCCTCATTTTCTCTATGAAAACAGCTCCCAGTTTGGCTTCATGAGCCAGACTGGACCAGACTGTCCACCTTTCAGATCAGCCCTATCTGCTCCAGTTCTGAACTGGTTTGAATCCTACTTGAAAAACAAAGACTACATTGTGCCAATAACTATAAATCTACAGGTGAAGTTCCCCAAGGCTCCATGTTGAGCCCCCTAATATTCAGAATCTACATGTGGAGTTCTCCAAGGCTCCATGTTGGCCCTCCTAATATTCAGAATCTACACGTGGAGTTCCACAAAGGCTCCATGTTGAGGCCCCATAATTTTAAGATTTTTGGTGTGGTCCCCAAGGCCCCCTGCCGCCCCCCCGTCCTAATATTCAGAATCTACATGTGGAGTTCCACAAAGGCTCCATGTTGACCCCCCTAATATTCAGAGTCTACAGGTGGAGTTCTCCAAGGCTCCATGTTGGCCCCCTAATATTCAGAATCTACATGTGGAGTTCCACAAAGGCTCCATGTTGAGCCCCCCTAATATTCAGAGTCTACAGGTGGAGTTCTCCAAGGCTCCATGTTGGCCCCCAAAAATTCAAAATCTACATGAGAAAAGAAAAAATTAGAGTTAAAAATGGCTCCATGTTCCCCCCCCCTAATATTCAGAATCTACATGTGGAGTTCCCCAAGGCTCCATGTTGGCCCCCCTAATATTCAGAATCTACATGTGGAGTTCCCCAAGGCTCCATGTTGGCCCCACTAATATTCAGAATATATATGAGTAGAAATCATGTGGGTTCCCCAAGGCTCCTGTTCCCCCTAATATTTAGAATCTACATGTGGAGTTCCCCAAGGCTCCATGTTGGCCCCCCTAATATTCAGAATCTACATGTGGAGTTCCCCAAGGCTCCATGTTGAGCCCCCAAAATATTCAGAATCTACATGTGGAGTTCCCCCAAGGCTCCATGTTGAGCCCCCCTAATATTCAGAATCTACATGTGGAGTTCTCCAAGGCTCCATGTTGGCCCTCCTAATATTCAGAATCTACACGTGGAGTTCCACAAAGGCTCCATGTTGGCCCCCTAATATTCAGAATCTACATGTGGAGTTCCACAAAGGCTCCATGTTGACCCCCCCCCCCCCCCCCCCCCCTAATATTCAGAGTCTACAGGTGGAGTTCTCCAAGGCTCCATGTTGGCCCCCTAATATTCAGAATCTACATGTGGAGTTCCACAATGGCTCCATGTTGCCCCCCCTAATATTCAGAATCTACATGTGGAGTTCCACAAAGGCTCCATGTTGACCCCCCCCCCCCCCTAATATTCAGAATCTACATGTGGAGTTCCACAAAGGCTCCATGTTGACCCCCCTAATATTCAGAGTCTACAGGTGGAGTTCTCCAAGGCTCCATGTTGGCCCCCTAATATTCAGAATCTACATGTGGAGTTCCACAATGGCTCCATGTTGACCCCCCCCCAATATTCAGAATCTACATGTGGAGTTCCACAAAGGCTCCATGTTGACCCCCCCCCCCCCTAATATTCAGAATCTACATGTGGAGTTCCACAAAGGCTCCATGTTGACCCCCCCCCCCCCTAATATTCAGAATCTACATGTGGAGTTCCACAAAGGCTCCATGTTGACCCCCCCCCCCCCCTAATATTCAGAATCTACATGTGGAGTTCCACAAAGGCTCCATGTTGACCCCCCCTAATATTCAGAATCTACATGTGGAGTTCCACAAAGGCTCCATGTTGACCCCCCCTAATATTTAGAGTCTACAGGTGGAGTTCCCCAAGGCTCCATGTTGGGCTCCGTATTGTTCAGAACCTACATGCTCCTACTCGTTCAGATCACGAACCTTAACCAGATATCTGGTCAGAATCATGGCTACGACACTCGATCTGACGCCTGATTCAGACCTAGAGACAATGATGAGAATCTCCCCCTTCACCACATCCATGACTGCATTATTATCAATATAATTTATGTGATAATATTATGCAACATTAGTACTGAGTGGTCCACGGGATCATTTATTATCCAACACCAGTGGAAATGTGTTACAGTCTGCAGGATTTAAAACAACTCAGAAATACAGCAAAGAAGTTGAGACCCGAGAGGAGGACGTGGGAGGAAGAGGAGGAGGAGAGAGCAGCTGAATCCAACAGAGATGGAGAAAAACTGCCACCATGAGAAAGAGAGAGAGAAACTGACAAAAGCGAGGGAAGAAGAGCTGCACACGTTATTTTATTTTCCTCTGCATCTGATGGAGGATAACTTAAAAGTGACCATCTTTTTAAGTAAATCTTTGGTTTGGTCTGAAAGAAATGAAACATCTGTGTAGAGCAAAGATCCCCGGATCTCCTGAACTCAGCCAGAGATGTTCATGTTGGACATCTGGCTGCCAGATATCAGATACTAGCAGGTATTAGATACTACCATATATCAGATACTAGCAGGTATCAGATACTACCATATATCAGATACTACCATATATCAGATACTAGCAGGTACTAGGTACTACCATATATCAGATACTAGCAGGTATTAGATACTAGCATATATCAGATACTAGCAGGTATCAGATACTACCATATATCAGATACTAGCAGGTATCAGATACTACCACATATCAGAAACTAGCAGGTATTAGATACTAGCATATATCAGATACTAGCAGGTATCAGATACTACCATATATCAGATACTAGCAGGTATTAGATACTACCATATATCAGATACTACCATATATCAGATACTACCATATATCAGATACTACCATATATCAGATACTAGCAGGTACTAGGTACTACCATATATCAGATACTAGCAGGTACTAGGTACTACCATATATCAGATACTAGCAGGTATCAGATACTACCATATATCAGATACTAGCATATATCAGATACTAGCAGGTACTAGGTACTACCATATATCAGATACTAGCAGGTACTAGGTACTACCATATATCAGATACTAGCAGGTATCAGATACTACCATATATTTCAGATACTAGCAGGTATTAGATACTAGCATATATCAGATACTAGCAGGTATCAGATACTACCATATATCAGATACTAGCAGGTATTAGATACTACCATATATCAGATACTAGCAGGTATTAGATACTACCATATATCAGATACTAGCAGGTATTAGATACTAGCATATATCAGATACTAGCAGATATTAGATACTAGCATATATCAGATACTAGCAGGTATTAGATACTACCATATATCAGATACTAGCAGGTATTAGATACTACCATATATCAGATACTAGCAGGTATTAGATACTAGCATATATCAGATACTAGCAGGTATTAGATACTACCATATATCAGATACTAGCAGGTATTAGATACTACCATATATCAGATACTAGCAGGTATTAGATACTACCATATATCAGATACTAGCAGGTATTAGATACTACCACATATCAGATACTAGCAGGTATTAGATACTACCATATATCAGATACTAGCAGGTATTAGATACTACCACATATCAGATACTAGCAGGTATTAGATACTACCATATATCAGATACTAGCAGGTATTAGATACTAGCATATATCAGATACTAGCAGATATTAGATACTAGCATATATCAGATACTAGCAGGTATTAGATACTACCATATATCAGATACTAGCAGGTACTAGGTACTACCATATATCAGATACTAGCAGGTACTAGGTACTACCATATATCAGATACTAGCAGGTATCAGATACTACCATATATCAGATACTAGCATATATCAGATACTAGCAGATATTAGATACTAGCATATATCAGATACTAGCAGGTACTAGGTACTACCATATATCAGATACTAGCAGGTATCAGATACTACCATATATTTCAGATACTAGCAGGTATTAGATACTAGCATATATCAGATACTAGCAGGTATCAGATACTACCATATATCAGATACTAGCAGGTATTAGATACTACCATATATCAGATACTAGCAGGTATTAGATACTACCATATATCAGATACTAGCAGGTATTAGATACTACCATGTATCAGATACTAGCAGGTATTAGATACTACCATATATCAGATACTAGCAGGTATTAGATACTAGCATATATCAGATACTAGCAGGTATTAGATACTACCATATATCAGATACTAGCAGGTATTAGATACTAGCATATATCAGATACTAGCAGGTATTAGATACTACCATATATCAGATACTAGCAGGTATTAGATACTACCACATATCAGATACTAGCAGGTATTAGATACTACCATATATCAGATACTAGCAGGTATTAGATACTACCATATATCAGATACTAGCATATATCAGATACTAGCAGATATTAGATACTAGCATATATCAGATACTAGCAGGTACTAGGTACTACCATATATCAGATACTAGCAGGTATCAGATACTACCATATATCAGATACTAGCATATATCAGATACTAGCAGATATTAGATACTAGCATATATCAGATACTAGCAGGTACTAGGTACTACCATATATCAGATACTAGCAGGTATCAGATACTACCATATATTTCAGATACTAGCAGGTATTAGATACTAGCATATATCAGATACTAGCAGGTATCAGATACTACCATATATCAGATACTAGCAGGTATTAGATACTACCATATATCAGATACTAGCAGGTATTAGATACTACCATATATCAGATACTAGCAGGTATTAGATACTAGCATATATCAGATACTAGCAGATATTAGATACTAGCATATATCAGATACTAGCAGGTATTAGATACTACCATATATCAGATACTAGCAGGTATTAGATACTACCATATATCAGATACTAGCAGGTATTAGATACTAGCATATATCAGATACTAGCAGGTATTAGATACTACCATATATCAGATACTAGCAGGTATTAGATACTACCACATATCAGATACTAGCAGGTATTAGATACTACCATATATCAGATACTAGCAGGTATTAGATACTACCACATATCAGATACTAGCAGGTATTAGATACTACCATATGGATCACCGCGAGCATCCGGGAATTTTCGCCAAATTCGTCACATCCGGTTAGGTAACAGGTGAAAACATGGCTTCGTTGCATAGGGGAGCCACTGAATTACCTGCTTCATTACTCGTCAATCTTCGTTTATTCTACTTTGGAAATACCGAGAAGTCCCGCTGTGTATGGCTGCCATAAACATATCTATCACACGGACAAGAGAAGATGTTTGTTCCAGTTCCCAAAACAACAGAAAAAGTCCCGAACAACATGCTAAGTGGCTAGCTGCTATCAAGCCCATAAATGCTGACAGTTCACGCTGGAAACCATGGAAACATCTAACAATATGTTCCGATCACTTTGTGACTGATAAAAAGCATATTGTGGTCTCTCTTTTTAAACCCTGTAGTTGTTTTTGTACAGATGATAGAAAACACCATTAAATCAGTGGATGTACAGAATCACAGCGCCGCCCGCTGTTCCCGTCTCCTCAGGACTGTTAACGATCACGTTCATCCAGATTACTGCCATCAATGTTCCCACATAAGAATAAAAGCAGAAAAAGCGGCAGAAAGGCATTTGCAGCATTATAAACCCCGGGTCCGGACCAGGAGGAACCTGATCCAGACCACGGGCCCTGATCCAGACCACGGGCCGGGTCCGGACCAGGAGGAACCTGATCCAGACCACGGTCCGGGCCACGGGCCGGGTCCGGACCAGGAGGAACCTGATCCCGACCACGGGCCGGGTCCGGACCAGGAGGAACCTGATCCGGGCCACGGGCCGGGTCCGGACCAGGAGGAACCTGGTCCAGGCCACGGGCCGGGTCCGGACCAGGAGGAACCTGATCCAGGCCACGGGCCGGGTCCGGACCAGGAGGAACCTGATCCAGACCACGGGCCGGGTCCGGTCCAGGAGGAACCTGATCCAGACCACGGACCAGGTCCGGACCAGGAGGAACCTGATCCAGGCCACGGGCCGGGTCCGGACCAGGAGGAACCTGATCCGGGCCGGCCGGGTCCGGACCAGGAGGAACCTGATCTGGGCCGGCCGGGTCCGGACCAGGAGGAACCTGATCCAGACCACGGGCCGGGTCCGGACCAGGAGGAACCTGATCCAGACCACGGGCCGGGTCCGGACCAGGAGGAACCTGGTCCAGGCCACGGGCCCTGATCCAGACCACGGGACGGGTCCGGACCAGGAGGAACCTGGTCCAGACCACGGGCCGGGTCCGGACCAGGAGGAACCTGATCCGGGCCACGGGCCGGGTCCGGACCAGGAGGAACCTGGTCCAGACCACGGGCCGGGTCCGGACCAGGAGGAACCTGATCCGGGCCACAGGCCGGGTCCGGACCAGGAGGAACCTGATCCAGACCACGGGCCGGGTCCGGACCAGGAGGAACCTGATCCAGACCACGGGCCGGGTCCGGACCAGGAGGAACCTGGTCCAGGCCACGGGCCCTGATCCAGACCACGGGACGGGTCCGGACCAGGAGGAACCTGGTCCAGACCACGGGCCGGGTCCGGACCAGGAGGAACCTGATCCGGGCCACGGGCCGGGTCCGGACCAGGAGGAACCTGGTCCAGACCACGGGCCGGGTCCGGACCAGGAGGAACCTGATCCAGACCACGGGCCGGGTCCGGACCAGGAGGAACCTGATCCGGACCACGGGCCGGTTCCGGACCAGGAGGAACCTGGTCCAGACCACGGGCCGGGTCCGGTCCAGGAGGAACCTGGTCTGAGGACTCTGGTTCCAGGTGTGGTCCCCCGCCTACGTTGGAGGAAGCGGTCTGAGTCGGCTCCCTGCAGAGAAGTTGGAGTCGTTCCTCCATGAAGCTTTTAACGTGTTATTTTTCCTCCCACCTCCTCTGCTCGCTCGCCCTCTCTCTCTCTCCGCCTCCCACTCCTCTCCTCCAGATCCGCTCTGAGAGCTGGTTGCTATGTCAACAAGCGCTGGAGAGCTCTGAAGTACGGCCGGCACGCTGAACATGTATGTTCATACGGCACACAGAGAGAGCCGGAACACGTCGTCACGTGCAGCAGATCAACGTGATGCTCCGAGAGGAAGAGGAGGAAGAGGAGGAGGAGGAGGAGGAAGAGGAGGAGGAGGTGAAGCATCCAGGGAGGTGGGCAGGAAGAAGAAAACCTTCCTCCCACACTCGCATCACCCTCTCGCTCTCTTTAGTTTCCGTTTCTCCGGCAGAGCTCGGCATCAGCGCGGACCTGAAGATGACCAGAGTCAGCTGTGACATCATCACGCATCAGTCCGAGTCTCCTCCAGTCAGCTGTGACATCATCACGCATCAGTATGAGTCTCCTCCAGTCAGCTGTGACATCATCATGCATCAGTATGAGTCTCCTCCAGTCAGCTGTGACATCATCACGCATCAGTCCGAGTCTCCTCCAGTCAGCTGTGACATCATCACGCATCAGTCTGAGTCTCCTCCAGTCAGCTGTGACATCATCACGCATCAGTCCGAGTCTCCTCCAGTCAGCTGTGACATCATCACACTCGGTATCATCGGCCCACTATTAGTATCGATCAGTATTGGCTTTTAAAACAGATATCAATATCAGCCTGATATCAAGCCGATATTGATCGACATAATTACAAGACGCTGTTTTTTTGGTTTTTTTTTTATCTGCATGGAAACATTAAGCCACGCCCACCGTGTGACATGACATCACCAGCAACAACTGGAACTGTGGCAGAAGAGACCAGTTCTGAACTGGTTTGAAACCTACTTGAAAAACATTTTGTGTCAATAACTATAAATCTACAAATGGAGTTCCTCAAGGCTCCATGTTGGGCCCCCCATTGTTCAGAATCTACATGTCTGCAGTTTTATTATTTTGCCCAGGGAATGAATATCACTTCATTTTCAGCTTCAGTATCGTATCTGCTATGAGAAGCAGAAAATTATCGGGTTTTGATATCAGTTGGAATTTTCATGTCGTGCATCATAACCAATTTCAAAATGGTTTGAATTATTTTTAATGATGCAAAACAAAGGTTTGGTTCCGCCCACCGTCTAGATCCAGACTAGTCACCTTCATAACCCCCCAACACAAGCTGATAACTCCCTTCCTATGACCCGACCCCTTCCCGTGACTCGGCCCCCTTCCTGTGACTCAACCCCCTTCATGTGACCCGGCCCCCTTCCTATGACCCAACCCGCTTCCCGTAACCGGTCCCCTTCATGTGACCCGACCCCCTTCCTATGACCTGACCCCTTTGTGTGATTGGACCCCTTTCCCATGACCCGACCCCCTTCCTGTGACCCGACCCCCTTCCTGTGACTCGACCCCCTTCCTATGACCCGACCCCCTTACCATGACTGGCCCCCTTCCTATGACCCGACCCCTTTCATGTGACTGGACCCCTTCCCGGGACTCGGCCCCCTTCCTGTGACTCAACCCCCTTCATGTGACCCAGCCCCCTTCCTATGACCCAACCCCCTTCCCGTGACCGACCCCCTTCCTGTGACTCGTCCCCCTTCCTGTGACCTGACCCCCTTCCCATGACTCGTCCCCCTTCCTGTGACCCGACCCCCTTCCCGTGACCGACCCCCTTCCCATGACTCGTCCCCCTTCCTGTGACCCGACCCCCTTTATGTGACTGGACCCCTTCCCGTGACCTGGCCCCCTTCCTGTGACTCAACCCCCTTCATGTGACCCGGCCCCCTTCCAATGACCTGACCCCCTTTGTGTGATTGGACCCCATTCCTATGACCCGACCCCCTTCCTGTGACTCGACCCCCTTCCTATGACCCAACCCTCTTTATGTGACCCTACCACCTTCCTGTGACTGGAACCCCTTTATGTGACTGGACCCCCTTTCCGTGACCCGACCCCTTTCATGTGACTGGACCTCTTCCCGGGACTCGGCCCCCTTCCTGTGACTCAACCCCCTTCATGTGACCCAGCCCCCTTCCTATGACCCAACCCGCTTCCCGTAACCGGTCCCCTTCATGTGACCCGACCCCCTTCTATGACCTGACCCCCTTTGCGTGATTGGACCCCTTTCCCATGACCCGACCCCCTTCTTGTGACTCGACCCCCTTCCTATGACCCGACCCCCTTCCCATGACTGGCCCCCTTCCTATGACCCGACCCCCTTCATGTGACCCTACCACCTTTCTGTGACTGGAACCCCTTTATGTGACTGGACCCCCTTCCCGGGACCCGACCCCCTTCCTGTGACCGACCCCCTTCCTGTGACTCGTCCCCCTTCCCGTGACCGACCCCCTTCCCATGACTCGTCCCCCTTCCTGTGACTCGTCCCCCTTCCTGTGACCCGACCCCCTTCCCATGACTCGTCCCCCTTCCTGTGACCCGACCCCCTTCCTGTGACCGTCCACCTTCCTGTGACTCGTCCACCTTCCCGTGACCGACCCCCTTCCCATGACTCGTCCCCCTTCCTGTGACCCGACCCCCTCCCATCTGTCCACTGAAAGTGCTTCTGTTCTGGTTGCTGCACAGTCACCCTGCAGCAGGGCGGACTGAAACCTCTCAGATACACGAAGCTGCACAACACCGCAGCTGTGAGTTTAAATTGATGGTTATTTTCTTTTTTTATCCGTTTTCTTCTCCGCTGGACGTTAAACCGTCTAAAATGTGTAATTACATCTGCAAAAAGAGACTTAATCAGAGATCCAGCGCGCCAAAGACCACAAACACACAGATGCCGAGTTTTTCTCACCGATGACTCACAGCCCAAACAACACACACACACACAAACACACACACACACACATGCTTGTCTGTCTATCACTCTGGGGACCAAGTAGAAAATAACGCATCAGCACGATCCAGATCCCGACCTGAGCCATGAAACCACATCTGAAGCTTCAAACCATTAAAAATCAAAACTATAACAACGCCTTGAACACACACGGTCCCCACAAAGATAGAAAATCCCACAACAGAAGCAGCTCGTTCAGGAGGAGCTGCTGCACATTCAGGTTCAGAGCGTGACGAGGCCTCACCTGCACACCTGCCCGGACACGCCGGCGTCAGTTACGCAACACGTTCCTGCTCCTGGCGAAGCAGCCGTGCACGAGCGAAGCAGCTGTGCACGAGCAAAGCAGCCGTGCACGAGCGAAGCACGAGCGCTCTCAGTTTCTGTTCTCATGCTGAAAAACTCACAGAGCCAAAACTTTACCTGAACCTGCTGACATGCACGTTCAGGTGGTCCAGTTTCTGGACCCTTTTAGGTAGGACAGAGATGATAGGACAGGATGATGGGACAGAGATGATGGGACAGAGATGATGGGGACGAGATGATGGGACAGAGATGATGGGACGAGATGATGGGACAGAGATGATGGGACAGAGATGATGGGGACGAGATGATGGGACAGAGATGATGGGACGAGATGATGGGACGAGATGATGGGACGAGATGATGGGACAGGATGATGGGACAGAGATGATGGGACGGGATGATGGGACAAAGATGATGGGACTGAGACGGTGGGACGGAGATGATGGGACGAGATGATGGGACAGAGATGATGGAACGAGATGATGGGACAGAGATGATGGGACGGGATGATGGGACAAAGATGATGGGACTGAGACGGTGGGACGGAGATGATGGGACGAGATGATGGGACAGAGATGATGGAACGAGATGATGGGACAGAGATGATGGGACGGGATGATGGGACAGAGATGATGGAACGAGATGATGGGACAGAGATGATGGGACGGGATGATGGGACAAAGATGATGGGACTGAGACGGTGGGACGGAGATGATGGGACGAGATGATGGGACAGAGATGATGGAACGAGATGATGGGACAGAGATGATGGGAAGGGATGATGGGAAAAAGAGGAGGGGGAGGGGAAGGGGGGGAGGGGAGGGGAGGGGAAGATGGGAGGAGAGAGAGGGGAGGAGAAGAGGAGGGGGAAGAAAGAGAGGGGGGGGGGGGAGGGGAGGGAAGGAGATGATGGGACAGGGATGATGGGACGGGATGATGGGACAAAGATGATGGGACTGAGACGGTGGGACGGAGATGATGGGACAGAGATGATGGAACGAGATGATGGGACAGAGATGATGGGACAGAGATGATGGAACGAGATGATGGGACAGAGATGATGGGACGGGATGATGGGACAGAGATGATGGGACAGAGATGATGGAACGAGATGATGGGACAGAGATGATGGGACGGGATGATGGGACAAAGATGATGGGACTGAGACGGTGGGACGGAGATGATGGGACAGAGATGATGGGACGAGATGATGGGACAAGATGATGGGACAGAGATGATAGGACGACATGATGGGACAGAGATGATGGGAAAGAGATGATGGGACAGAGACGGTGGGACGGTCTTTCCCGGCCGTCTGCAGCTCTGAGCTGCTTCTTTCTGTTTTCATGTCCAAACATCAGAGTTTTCCATGAAGGCTGCAGCAGCCAATCACAGGGTGTGATGTCATCACTAGGGGACGGGGTCTGTCACACATAAATCAGCTAAAACTTCAGAGCATGACGGACGCGTGCGCACAAACGCGCACGTGCACAGAGACCGGACCCTGAACCAGGATTATGGACTTTACAGGATCAGGCTGCAGCAAATATGTCAGACAGTCAGGGTGGGGGGGTACAGAAACAGGGTGTGATAAAGCCTGGATTACAGGTCCTCCCAGGGGAGGTACGGGTCCTCCTGGAGGAGGTACGTGTCCTCCCGGAGGAGGTACGTGTCCCCCCGAGAGGAGGTAAGGGTCCCCCCGAAGGAGGTACGGGTCCTCCCGGAGGAGGTACGGGTCCTCCTGGAGGAGGTAAGGGTCCCCCCGGAGGAGGTGTCTGGACGAAACTGGACCAGAAAACCCAGATTATGGTTTAATCCGGGTTAACCAGGTGAACCAGTAAACCTTCTTCCTGGAACAACCCCCCCTCTCCCCCCCCCGGGCGTTCACACCCGTGCAGGAATTTTCTGCTGAGTCGTCAGACTCTCGGATCTGTGCAGGTGTGCGTGAGACGCTCCAGACCCGGCAGGTAAAACCGGACCGGTGAGAATCCGCCGTGACGTAAAACCCTCAAACCGTCCCGGAGCTCCAGGACCGTGTGGTGGAGAAGAACCGGGACCGGATGTGGACCCCCAGACTGCCGTCAGGCTGGAGAACACATGAAGACCTGGTCTCTCTGGTCCCCCAAGACCAGGGGTCTCCACAGATGGGGCCTGAAACCGGTCTACACCAGTTTCCACGTAAGAGACTCATACATGCTGGTTCTGGTCTGGCAGCAGTGTGGGGGTTCTGTCTGGTGGCAGGAGGAACCGGAGACAGCTGGACCGACCCATTGGGACCCAAACCCCGGGGGACCGCCTTTTCGGGCGCAACCCCCCTGGACCGACCTGTCAGAACCGGGTCAAGATGGACTGACCGGCCAGAACTGGACCCAGAAAAAACCATGAAGCTTCAAACACACACACACACACACACACACACACACACACAAACACCCACACACACACACACACATACTGGTTTTGGTGGATTAGAGGGACAATTTTTTCAAACGCGTTTTTTGCAACACTAAAAGGACACCCCTTTCCACTTAAGCTAGAAGCATGTAGTTAATCTTAAAAAAATCTACTTGAGCTATACAACACAAATCTAACTTCAAAATTTGAATAAACACATCAGAACTCTGAATACAGCAACTTGACACCATGCTGTATTAAGAGGACAAAAGATAATTAGGTACTTGGCTCCGCCCATGACAGCAACAGTAATTGCCAGGGCCAATTTTATTTGTCAGGACCATCGCCATACACATACACAAACATGTAATTTTTTTTGTATAAAAACAAGGATAAATTGAACATGGCTAAACGGACAAGTGTACAGTGTTCTACAGTGTCTTCACTTACAATATGAGCAACAGTATATTGCTTGTGAACAGAAATAAAAAAAAAAAAAAACATAGCAAAATGAAATTATGTTTGTCCACTGTAAAACTGACAGATTAAACAAACTGAGCAAGTGAGTTTTCTCACTGAAGGAATTAAATGGAATCCAGTTTCATAAGTAGAACAGCAACTGCTCAACTCTAAACCATATACTGTACTGCCAGCTCTCCACTCCTCCCACTTCCACAAGCTGAAATATATCAATTCTCCACTAGTGATATAAAAACTAAGATTACAAATTTTTCTAACTATTAACTTTAAATATGTTCTGCTGACATCACTGGTGGACAAGTCATCACATTCCCAAGTTTTAACCAGGATTTTCTTTTCTCCTCAAAGTCACGCCCCGGTTCCTTACAAAATCTCTAATGTTTTGAATGGAGCGACTAGCCAGAGCAGGATCTTCTGCCTGCTTGCATTGCTGGCATTCAATCATAGTGGCCAGTTTCCCTTTTTTGATGTGTTCACCAAAATGCCTCATCACAGCAGCAACCTCGGTGGGGGACCATGGATGCTTTTTAGCCCTCCTAGCATTTTCCAGAGAAACTAGAAAGAAGACAAAAAATTCATGAATGAAAAATTCTTTTTATACTTTAAAAAAGTAGGAAAATTTGTGTTGTAACTTATTAGTTGTAACAATATTTCTTAGCGATAAATCATATACTGATGTAATACCTGTATATTCCCCTATTAAAACGTGCATTCATAAATAACATGCATCTGTGGGCCAAGCTAACTATGTGGGCTGCACAGTTTAAAATGAGTTTTTTCCAATGCCTAACAGATTATTCTGCCATTAACGCTTGTTGGGTTGTCAAAAAATACATTTTTAAATTAACTGCTTTTTTCCCCATGAAAATTCAAATGGGCCTCAGCAGCATGTGAAGAACCATCCACAGCCAAAACAGAAACGTGCCTCCTACTAATGCTGGTCCTCTGCCTTGTTTCCCAGTGAGGGAAAATCTACTTGGCACCAACCAAAGATGGTTCTTTATAGGTGCAGCACCAGCATACCGTTCATCAAATCTTCTCCATACTTTGACCAGGTGCCATAGGGAGAATCTTGACTCATCACTGAACATAGTTCCTCAATACATTCAGGTCCCAGCCCGAACCAGCACAAATGATCCCCATGTAGTCCAGATTCTGCCTATGGCTGTAAGATTGTGGTCATAGTGTGGAGATAATACGGAGGAGAATGGTTGGGAACCCTGTTTTACTAAATCAAACTCAATCGTCAAATTAAAAAATATAACCTCATAAGCTTTTAGTTTTTTTTCCCCCGTGCTTACGAGGGACGAAAAATGACAAAACAAAAATAAATGCACATAAATGTATAAATAAATGAATATAAATATAAATAAATGTAGAAATGCATAAATAAATCAATATATTTTGATCATACAAAAATGCCAATTTTATATTTTTTTACTTGTATTTGTCTCTTTATGTATTTATTCATGCATTTTCTCCTTTTTGTGCATTTATATATTTATGTATTTCTTTTTTTTTTTTACATTCATTTCTACATTTATTTATTTGCACAATTTATACTTTTATTTCTTCCTACATTTATTTCTGTATTTCTACATTTCCACATTTGTTTATTTCTGCATTTCTGTCTCCATATGCTAATGAGGTGGGTGGTTCTAACATTTGTCTTCAGCACGATTAGTTAGAGTGGTGCATATGATCCTATCTAGTATCTACTGCTACTGTTTTGACCTAAAGCCTAGACTTGAGTACATGAGTTGCTATGGTAACATCATTTGCCCGATGTCAAGTTCTTTGACCACCATCGCCAACGAGCCTCGTTTCCTCTGACTCCGAGTGGACGGCAGGTTGGCGGGCAACTTCCTCTAGACTGTCCAATACAGCCGAGTCAACCTCCACATCCATCTCAGCTTGGAGCTGAAATAAATCCTCCATGACCCGTGCCAAACGAAACTGGAAGTAGTCATTGGGTTCGTTTCTGTCGACATAATTCGCCAATGACCTTAAATCTCTGGCGATGGCTGTCAAAGAACTTTCCATCGGGGAAATGATGTTACCATAGCAACTCAAGTACTCAAGTCTAGGCCTTAAGTCATGGCAGCAGCAGTAGACAGGATCATATGCACCTCTCTAACCAATATGCATTTATTGATTTATTTATGCATTTCTACATTTATTTTTATATTTATTCATTTATTTATTTATACATCTATGTGTGTATTTTTTTTGTTTTTGTCATTTTTCGTCCCTCATACGTGCTTTGCTATTTTGAAAAATAACTATGTGAATGCATTACAGATTAAAATAGGTGTAGATAAAATAAACATTTATGCCTTTACTGATCACTAAATTACACCCATTTCTAGCATCTGAATATTGATAATGTGAACATTTTTCATTTTAGTACAAGGTACAATTCTACATGGTATGTAGGCGGTATTGTCAGTTGATATAACTGGGTGAGTTGTGAAAATGCTATGTCCGGCAGAAAGATGAAAATATTCACAATATTGTCTTTGGGTGGTTTGGATAATTGGTGTTAAGTGACTTTTTTGCAAGTGTGGCTGTATTTACCAGCTTGTTTATTTGTTTTTCTTTTTTCTGCTAGGCTCTTTGGTCTTCTTTTTGGTTTTCGGTTGCATTCTTCGCCCTTACCATCTGCATTTTTTCTTTGTGCTGAAAGAAGTAAAATATAAATTTAAAAAATTGTCACCAAGCATTTATTTGTTGCAGGTAGATTTCTTAAAGGTAGTGTCTGGAGTGTTCCCCCTTTTCTGTTTGAGAGCCCCTCCCCTCAGGTTAATGGGTGCATCACTCTTCAGTCCAAGGCTCTCCTTCAAAGCTAGAAAGTGGGTGAAAGCCAAACCAATATTCATCCTGGTTTTTGTGTGCACTAATCTAAAGCTTTTTCACAGCAGAGTAGGCCAACTTCCTTTTCTTCAATGTACCATTTTTTTTTCCTCCAGTGTCTGCTCCAATTGATGAGTTTCTCTCTCCAGAGCGCTATGCCTTTAAGTCTGTCATTGGCTGGAGACAAAAATGCAAATCTCCACCCAGAAACATCCCAAATAAAGTCAAGGGGAGGAGTTCCAAACAAAACTCCCCACCACACGAGAGTAGAGGCCCAAAGGTGCGGATTAAGCCAGATTTCATGCACATAAGTCTAGCGTTTATTTTCAGAAAAACAGCGGACACTACCTTTAAATACTGTGAAGTCCAAGATGCTCCTTTATGAGGTCAAACAAGTAATGGACCCTTGAAATTATTAATTTAGTCAATGTGAGGTGAAACCCCGATTTACCCATGTAGTTGTCACAATCTGTATGTCATCCTTATTGTTGAAAATTGTTACAGTATGAGGAAACTTTCCCTTCATTCCTCAGACATCTTCTCACCTACACAATTTTCATAAAAAAAAAAAGTAATCTGACTAGGGATGTCCCGATCCGATCACGTGATTTCAGACTCGATCAGAATCGGCCGTTTACATCCCGATCAGGGATCGGTTAAGTGTTTCCTTTACACCGATACAGCAGCAGCGGGCTGCTCCTCTCTTTTTCCTCTGCGTGGTTTCCTGTCAATTTCAGTTTTATGACAAGCAGTTGGTTTGATTCTGCCTCACATGAACCCCCCCCCCCCCGTCCTGCACTCAGCTCAGTGCTGTATACAGCATCACCGGGCGGTGCAGGAGTTTAAATGTAACGCACCAGCAGGCAGCAGCAGCCTGTTCATTCAGACGTAACTACAGTGAAGGCGGCTGCAGCTGAACTGAGCCACTTTTAGAAAGTTTGATCCATAAATTAAAGCAAACAACAATAAGTCAACATAATGTGTTACACGTGGTTCATATTTAATGAAGCAACGCGACAATGTGCTGGTTTAACAGTTGTATAGCGCGTGCATCGCTGCGAGTTTGACGGGGCTGCTGCTGGCCGCTAAGGAGTGACAACGCTGCTTAAACTCTGTTTGCTTTGCTTGTACTGAACAGAGTAAAACCGAAGCACACATTACATTAGGCTTATCTGTTGTTTCAGAGTTTATTTAAAATCTAGCGTGTTGGTTTTATTTGCTGTCCAAAAATAATCATTTGTCCAGTTCTCCATTTCTCTGAAGCTTGGGAACAGTTTCCTTTGTGATTTCCACAGACATGCATAAATGATTACTTACATAAATTTGACGTTAGTTTGGTATATAAATGCATGCTAAATATATTTTCTTTTTTTAAAATATGGCTGGAATAATGTAATTGATTAGAGGAGGTGTCATAATAAAGTACAATAAGAATAAATTAAACGAAAAAATATAACAAATGTGACACCTCCTGATTCCCCAATTGACCTATGGCTAAACCACGCCCCCAAACGCGATGAGCCAATCACAGTGCGCACAGCTTTCCCATACACTCGGACATTCTCTGCTTGAACGTCCATTGAAATGCATTGAAGTTAGTCAGTTTTTGTTCGTTTTTATGTGTTCTTTTTAGTTTAAAATGGTCAAACGTGTGCATGGGGTACATGCAACTCCGATACTAGGTATCCTGAGAGGCTGGGTGACAGGGTGTATTTTGTTGCCTTTTACCAAGTCACATCAAGCCAAAGTTATGCGGCAGACCACATCAACTGAACGTGGATAAAATGAACAAGGATGTCTACATCTGTTCTAAGGTAAGGCAACATCGTATTCGAGGCAACATGTTGTCACTTTGCTTGAAAGAAATATGAAGTTACCTTCCCTAACGTTAGTTTAAGTTGGCTAACGCTAGCTAAACATGCTAGTTTTGGTACGTGGTAACGGTACATAAGACGCTGTCGTGTAGTACAGGTGTGGTGTAGTAACGTCGATAACGACACGCCTCTGGCTTCCAGCTGCAGCCAGACTGCTCCGCTTCCGTGGCTGTTTGATCAGTTTTTGTCAGATGATCACTTTTTGGCACAACAACAGCAGCCGTGTAGCAGTTTGTGCAAGAAACTGAGGGAGCGACACGAGTCACATTCAGAGATTCACAGGCTGATTTCTACTCCCAGTTTAAAGACACACAACGTAACTTTTAGACCTTAAAAATCTGTGTTTCTGACTCGTTTTGATGTCACACCAACATTCATTATGCGCATTTTCGAGCCGTCAGTGCCCAGAGGCGTCCCGGGGCTCAGAAACAGCACTATGTAAGATTCCCATCCGGGACGCGACCGTGACGTCGCAGCCAACTATTGGTTGCAGCACCGCGTCACTCACTAGCAACCGGATGTAAACCAGGTATCAACATCGCGGGTGTTTTGAATGCGCATCATGTCGAATTCGGTAAAGAAACGCAAGAAACATCACCGGAGGAAGAGAGGGAAAGAAACAGAGGAAGGGACAGAACAAGAGTCAAGATAAGACTGTCTTTTACTGGCTGGAGTGAGCTTACAGTACAGGTACGACCAAGATGGATGCTAGTTTAGCCGCCGATAGGGGGCGCGTCACTGAGAAAACTGCTGAAAGTTCCGTTGTGTGTCTTTAAGACTTCTGAACAATTTCTTTGTTTGTTTGTATTGTTTTTATGTTTTTTAATTTATCTTGTCATGATCACTCTGTCTGATCACGCGTCTGTTGTCCGTGTTGACAGCTGTCATCTCTCGAGATGTCACATAGCGCCTGTCACCGAATGTTTGTTTGTCCGAGTGAGTGGAGGGGGCGGGGCTTAGCCATAGGTCAATTGCTCCTTCGAGCTGATAGGATTCAGAATCAGAATCAGATCAGGCTAATGTCTTGATGACATTTCCCCCCCTTCGACCACTGCTGTAGGGGAAACACTGTAGCCTGTCTGTCTTTTTCTCTTAAATTTTCATTTTATTATAGAAGTATCGGATCGGGACTCGGTATCGGCCGATCCTCAAAATCAAATGACTCCCACTTGGAATCGGGGGTAAAAATCCTGATCGGGACATCTCTAAATCTGACATCTGACCCAGACTTCAAACTTCCACTGGTATACCATCAGGTCAAACTGCCTTTCCATTTGTCATCCTCTTCAAAGCTTTTCTCACTTGATCCTTGCTAATCTTATTTCCTGTTCCACAATTTTTCCAGCCCCTTCTTTTTATTCATAAGCAGCTTAAAATACCCAAGTTAAAGAGTAATCAAAACAGATGACATGTTGGTAGACTGAGGATAAGGGCTAACCTTGTGATAATGGCGTAGACATGCCTGGAGGTTCCTCAACAAGTAGTCCTGCAGAAAATTTAATAAAATGTAATATATGCCATTAAATGTATACTTAAATGAATAAAAGACCAGTGGAATTATTGCAGAGCAAGTTTAGTTAACATGCCACATAAAAATTAGACAAAGGTAACAGTTAGGCCCAATCCCAATGTTTCCCCTATGTTCGACCTCTAGCCCTTACAAACTACACCCTTGAGTTGATGCCACAAGGGGTAGGGCTTTGTAATCTTGTCGAATTGGGACACCACTTGCTGCATTTACATTCAGGCATGTAAGCAACTGCTTAGTGACGTTTGCACACACATATCACAACAACAACACACCCAGCAACAACACTGAATTAAAAGTTGCAATTATAATTGGTAGGATATGCCAAGTAGTTACACTGTTAAACTAAAATATTAAACCATCTAGTGACAAATACATACCTGAAGGTTCCTCAACATTTTTCTTAGTTTGTTGCATCTCTGCAGAATCTGTAATAAAGTTTAACATTATTCATGTGACTTTATAACAAACAATTTCAAGAAAAAAAAAGTCACTTTGTACTTACCTGTCCGTGAATATGAGAGATTTCCTTCGACCTCTCCTCAGCGTCGACCTCTCCCTCAGCGTCGACCACTCCTCAGCGTCGACCTCTCCCTCAGCGTCGACCACTCCCTCAGCGTCGACCCCTCCTCAGCGTCGACCTCTCCCGTCGACCACTCCCTCAGCGTCGACCACTCCCTCAGCGTCGACCACTCCCTCAGCGTCGACCACTCCCGGCGGTCGACCTCTCCCTCAGCGTCGACCACTCCCTCAGCGTCGACCTCTCCCTCAGCGTCGACCTCACTCTCAGCACTTGAATCGGTCAACTGTAGGTTTTTCTAACAAAAAACAAAATTACCATAAAAAGGAGGTTAAAATGCCAGAGGTTGCCTATATACAGTCCATTCCATTTTGCTACGTTTGCTAGAAATTGATCTAATTTTAACTGGGCATTACCTTCAATTTCAATCTCCTCAAGTGTTTTGCCTTGAAGGCTTCTGAGAGACCCTTTTTCCATGGCAAGCAGTAGTTTTGATATTTTGGCCAACTGGGTAGTAGCCTCAGGAAGTCTATAATATTCCCGATGAACGCGAATATCATGGCCAAGGAAGTTAGCAACTTGGTCCAACTCGTGATTCTTGAGGTTTAAGATCTGAGATAAAGTTGCTACATGTTTGCGCAATTGTGTTGACCTAAGGAGCTCGGGGTTTTCAGCCCCACATTCACTTGCATAAATCCTCAAACTGTCCTGTCCTCTGTAGGGTGTCAGACAATGAGGTCGAGCAAACAAGAACAGGTTTTCGGCCGGAACACCACAGTCTTCTCTTTTCTGTATTAGGCGTGTTATGGCCTTCACCATGTCTGGTGAAAGTAACACTGCAACCTTCCGGCCTCTTTTACCCCTTAATTCAACACGACTGAAGTGTTGACAAAGGTTAAGTTCAAACTGCGTCAGTCCAAAAGCAACATCCTTGTGCAAGGCACTTGTGTCTCTCTCCAGAAAGCCGTTCAGCGTCATCTTTGAAATTTCTCTCCCCTCTTCTCCTGTTAAAAAGAATTATATTTGCCATAGTGGCTTTACAAAGTTCCCCATATGATTTTGGTGAACTGTGGTCTTCCAAGTCCTTCAGTGCTTGTTCTGTAGTCTTCTCAGATGTTTATGAAGACGCTGAACATCTTCTGTGAAAGGAAGAGTGGAAGGCTTGTTAAAGTGCCGCTCGTTCAACGTAGTTAAAGCGGTGTGTGAGATGTGTTCAGACCACTTTGTAGCATAGAGAGTTTTGAAACTCTGTGTCGACTTGATCAGAGTACTGTCTTGTGCCATCAATGCTCTACAATGTAAAATGTCACTGACTTTATGCAGCGAGTGGCCCAACTTTAGAGCGAGACTTGGAGTACGGTAGCAGTGCTTTTCTTCATCATACCCAGATACTTTCTTGACGGCTTTGATAACCACGTCAAAGTTTGCAGGTCTCACAGCATCCTCAAGGGTATGTATTGAAAAGTCCTTGCGAAGCGTAAGCAGAAGCCTTCCACACTCTCTAAGTGTCTGGCGAATGTAGTCATATTTGGTCGGATCCTGTCCATGTTTGTTAAAGAATGACTGTGCCAGCTGCAGAATAGAGAGAAGTCACTTCGCACAGTAGAAGTTACCTCATCATCTTTCATGACAGCTAACATGTTCCACACACCTGGGGATATTTGCTGACACAGAGCTGACTCATTCATAGAAGCCAAAGATAAGACCTTTTTTTCGTCCAGTCTCTGAATTGGTTTCTGCTGGTTTTGAAGAACATTTTCGAACATGTCGCCACAGATCTCTTCGAAGATATAATGCCTGGCAGTACATGCAGTGAATATAGTCTTTTGCACTGTATTCTTTCTTTGCTGTGCGTCTGAGTTTTAGTGATCCAACTCCACTTGCTAAGACCTCTGAGTTATGGATATGGTTTCCCTTGTTGCGCAACTTTGTAAGCATTTTCATGCGTTGTTTGGATTTCTTGGGAAGACTTAAAATGTGAGCAACATCTGCATGTGTTTTTTCATGCGTTTTTAGATGACGTGTTAACTTTGTCTGTAGTTTTCCACAAATGTAACAGTAAGTTTTAGTTCTGAGTGAGGACGATGTGTCTGAGACGTGTTCAGCATCTCCTACATTAGCAGCATCTTGTGGTACTTCAAGCTGACTTGTGCTGGTCACATTTTCAGATTCTGGAGCTTCTGTAACGGACCCTCTCTCTTCCTCTACATGGCGTTCTTGGTGGTGCTTTTGCTTTGTGGAAGCCAACTTGCTGGTGGAGACCTCAAACTTTTGTAATTCTTTGTGACTGACTTTTAAAGACACTGATCTGTCATCCCATGAGCTGGATGAATCAGCTGTGGAATCTGGCACATATTCCTCTTCTGATGATGCCATCTCACTTGAACTTGGTTCTTTACAGATCTGATTATATATAAAGAAAAAAGTATATTATTATTTTTTTTTTTTTTAATTTATTTATATATATATATATATATATATAGTGTACTTGGAAAGCTTTTTACTGAGAATAATTATACTAAAAAAAATAAAAAAAAACTTACCACTGGCAGGGGTTCAGTGGCAGTGAAATTGTGCTTAGCATAACACATTTTGTGCCAAGACTGGTAGCAAACTAGACAGAGAAAATTAACACTTAATGAAGAAAGACATTTAATGCCATGGTAATTACTTAAAAAGTAAGAGTAGCTGGAAATGGGTCATTTTGAACATATAGCACACATGAAACCATTTTTTAAATCTTTTGTGGGATCATATTGGAAAGTTACAGATGACAAATTCTCTAATAATTACCTTTACATCTCACACCACTCCATTTGAGAGGTGAAAAAGGTCCTCCACATGTTTCACATTTTTCTAAACTTGACATTTCGTCAGGGAAGAGATCATGATTACAGCCCTGTTGAGCAAAAACGGTTAAATCAAAAAGCAAAAAAATTGATTGTGACACTTGTATAGTGCAGAATATCAAAACCAATTGTTTGTGTTCTGGTCCTCTTCTATTCTTTCACACGTCATTACAAAACTCAGTCCTCCTAATACATGCACCTTACATGGTGAGTAATACACAGGACCTCCGTATTAGAATACCATTTACTATCATTTTCCTGAGTTTACACGTTGAAAATAAAATCATTTTGGATTTAAATTACCTCTGTTATGTGGTCTGAAAAGGAACTGCATGCATTCGCATCAGTAGCCTGACATGGCATCTCTTTGGAAATCTAAAATGAAGGAAAGAAAAGAGAATGACAGTTCTGCTTCTAAATACAAAGAATAAAGTCCCCCTAATGTCTGAATATGTACAACTAAATAATAAACACTTATGTATCTGCATACTTCTAAATACAACTTCTATTCTTCACACGTCATTACAAAACTCAGTCCTCCTAATACATGTACCTTACATGGTGAGTAATACACAGGACATGTGTATCTGCATACTTCTAAATACAACTTCTATTCTTCACACATTACAAAACTCAGTCCTCCTAATACATGTACCTTACATGGTGAGTAATACACAGGACATGTGTATCTGCATACTTCTTAATACAACTTCTATTCTTCACACGTCATTACAAAACTCAGTCCTCCTAATACATGCACCTTACATGGTGAGTAATACACAGGACCTCCGTATTAGAATACCATTTACTATCATTTTCCTGAGTTTACACGTTGAAAATAAAATAATTTTGGATTTAAATTACCTCTGTTATGTGGTCTGCAAAGGAACTGCATGCATTCGCATCAGTAGCCTGACATGGCATCTCTTTGGAAATCTAAAATGAAGGAAAGAAAAGAGAATGACAGTTCTGCTTCTAAATACAAAGAATAAAGTCCCCCTAATGTCTGAACATGTACAACTGAATAATAAACACTTATGTATCTGCATACTTCTAAATACAACTTCTATTCTTCACACATCATTACAAAACTCAGTCCTCCTAATACATGCACCTTACATGGTGAGTAATACACAGGACATGTGTATCTGCATACTTCAAATACAACTTCTATTCTTCACACATCATTACAAAACTCAGTCCTCCTAATACATGCACCTTACATGGTGAGTAATACACAGGACATGTGTATCTGCATACTTCTAAATACAACTTCTATTCTTCACACGTCATTACAAAACTCAGTCCTCCTAATACATGCACCTTACATGGTGAGTAATACACAGGACCTCCGTATTAGAATACTAACTTACTATCATTTTCCTGAGTTTACACGTTGAAAATAAAATCAGTTTGGATTTAAATTACCTCTGTTATGTGGTCTGCAAAGGAACTGTATGTATTCGCATCAGTAGCCTGACATGGCATCTCTTTTGAAATCTAAAATGAAGGAAAGAAAAGAGAATGACAGTTCTGCTTCTAAATACAAAGAATAAAGTCCCCCTAATAATCTGAACATGTACAACTGAATAATAAACACTTATGTATCTGCATACTTCTAAATACAACTTCTATTCTTCACACGTCATTACAAAACTCAGTCCTCCTAATACATGCACCTTACATGGTGAGTAATACACAGGACATGTGTATCTGCATACTTCTAAATACAACTTCTATTCTTCACACATCATTACAAAACTCAGTCCTCCTAATACATGCACCTTACATGGTGAGTAATACACAGGACCTGTGTATTAGAATACCATTTACTATCATTTTTCCTGAGTTTACGTGTTAAAAATAAACAAATCATTTTGGATTTAAATTACCTCTGTTATGTGGTCTGCAAAGGAACTGCATGCATTCGCATCAGTAGCCTGACATGGCATCTCTTTGGAAATCTAAAATGAAGGAAAGAAAAGAGAATGACAGTTCTGCTTCTAAATACAAAGAATAAAGTCCCCCCTAATGTCTGAACATGTA
>JALJCO010011539.1:0-85410 GCA_023101725.1 Atherinomorus stipes
CAGTGACATTGGATTCAGCTATTGTTGAACTGACCGGGAAGAGGAACTGCTCAAATTTGACAAATTCCAGAAACCGGAACATGGAAATGTGATAATCCCCTATTGTTCTCCCAACTTTCACAAAACAAGACCAGAGGTGTATTTTAGGGCAAACATCAATATTAAGGAATTAATTTAGTTGCTGAAGGTGATCAGTGGCATCTGTGTGTAGGGCTGACTATTTGCATGGTGTCATCTTCTGTTAAATAGGGGAGCAGACATGATTAAAAAAATAATAATTCACATTTCTACTGATGCAATGACAATCGCATCAAAACTCAGATCCAGGTGTCAGCATCATCCATGGAGATGAGGTGGAAGTCATGGAAACGGTATTTGGGAATCGATTTAAGTGTGAAAACTAGAGGATTGATTGATTAGGAAGCTGAATTCTTTTAAATTTTCTTTTATTGGAAGTCCGTTTTTATTTGTTGGTTCTGATTGTTCAGAAAGCTAGACGATGAGTTGTTGTGCCATGAATTCTGTTAAATACCCTTGGGACAGCGCTACCTTGCCCCGCTAAGAAAACAAACAGGTATGCAAATTAGTTTCTTCCTTCTGCCATCACACTTCTGAACACTGGGTGGTGTAGAAATGGCCACACAGGCATTGTTCTGATTTATTCTCATTTATTATTGCATTATTTATGCTTCATGGCAACCTGTGTCTTTGCTGCTTTGCTCATATGCATGTCAGCTACTGATTGTTGCTGACAGTGTCTGAATGTTTATGTTCATGCTCGTGATTGTCTTTTTCTGTTTCATGTTACCTGTCTGGTAGACTGCAAACTTGCAGTAATTGCCCTTCGGGAATAAACAAAGTATTTTATTGTTACTCAGGCTTATTAAAAGATTCAACATTTTTGACACTGGGAAAAAATTCTCTGAGGTCCCTGGATGTTCTGCGAACATGAATATGAGCCATTGTCTTTTAAGTTTGTTTTTTTTTTTCTTTAAATACAGCCAAGACTTGCTAGATAAAACAGGCACATTGTCTTCTTGCTGGATACCTTACCTCCATTCTATTCCATAATAATGTAATCCTTCACACAGGTTATGCTTGATTTTAAGATTTGTTGGAGATTTTAACTTATGGCACATCTTACTTGTGGTAGTTCTTCTAAAGTCAAATTACCTGTCCCAAAGCACTGTTTGTATCTGATTTGCAGCCCTTGTTCAAGCAGTAAAGTGGTTGACTTTCATGTGAAAGATTTCTTCTTCGATTAATAGCTTCCTCAGTTCAGCTGTGTTTTCTCTGTCAGCCAGTTTATTGGAAGCTCTGAGCTTCTTTGGGTTTAGTATGGCCATAACACACACCCCATTGCCTTCTCAGGTATATCCTTGTTTCTCTGCACTCTTGGCTATCAGCCATCCCTGTTATCCACACAGAAACAAAAGGTTGGAATTACCCTCTCACCCTGACCAAGTGTCTCTATGCTGATGTGTCACAATGGCCTGTGGGCACCTTGACGTGTTGTGAACATACATGCAAACTGATGCAGATCAAAGAAGACTACTATGGTCCGCCAACAAATGCAAGTCCCAGTAAAAGCAACCAAAACGTGTATGCAGGGAGTATGCAGGGCAATGTCATGGAAAAGTGGCTCATAAATCAAAGCTCTGATAGAAATATGGTCAACCAAACAGAACCAAGCCTCCAAACTTACCAAGTCTAGTCGAGTATTAGGCCTGAATGCAGCCTAAAGGCCCTTGATGCAGAAGAAGGTCTTGTCAATCCGTCACTTGATGCAGAACATGGAGCAATACCACTGGAAACCACAGGGTCAGTGTTAAACTGTATCACTGACCTAGGACCAGTGAGAGGAAAACAGAGAAGAAGAGGAAAGAAGAAGGGGAAGACAACAGCTATACAGTTCTGGATTTAGAAGAAATGCTACGTGAGTGTGCCGGGCATGTTAGGTGGTTGTAAACAACTTTATAGTTGTGCATTATCAGTTTGAAACTGATGTTGGGCTACGGAAGTAACCTCTGAACTCAGCACTGCTTACTAATGGATGAACTGGCTCAACTACCATGACAATGTAAAACGCATGGAAGTATGAAAGTGATGATGCCTGGCAATGTTTGAAACGGACGTTGTGATTTACGCATGTAAGGGAACATAAATGTACCTTAAGAGTAGAACCACAATCAACCTGTTTACCACCATATTATGTTCCTCAGATATATTCTTTGGCAGAAGTTAAGGTTCAACTCTAAAGACTACTCCCTCAAAGTAGAATTAAAGAAATTACCTCCTAAGTTTGTGGATTATGTTTAAACTGATCCTTCATTTACAACATTTTGTTTGGCTCAAGCTCCCACATTAGAACAATCCCCATCTTTCATGTTTACCAGGTTTATCTAGTGCTTTGGCCTTCCCTGTGAATCCCCTTCCTCCTCCCTGGATGATCAATCACTGCGTTTACAGCCAATAACTCTTTCATAACCTCAATATCAGCAATAACCTTTTCCCTCATGGCCATGTAAACTCGGGCAAAACCCTGAAAATTACCCCTGGGTTACTCCTTTTCTAACCCGAATATTTGGCCATGTAAATGCTTGTCGGAGTATCTCCATTGAAAGGAACATTAAATTGTGTTCTGCGCATGTTCTATCTTGGTCTTTTGAGTAGCCTACAGGGAGTACTTGTATCAGTGATCAGACAGTACTCTGCACAGTTTGTAAGAGTACCTTATAAGCCCAACCAGGGCTTTAAAGGCGCTATAGAACATGTTTTCGGCATTTCAGAAAGCAGAGACTGTTAGCCAGTTTTTGAATAATGTGCATGTGCAAGACCAACCTGCTACATTCACAGCTCCCTCCCCAGCCACAACACAATGTTCACAAGCCACTCCGGTGTTATAGCAGACAACAGGTACAGATTCTCCATCATGTCACAAACACAGGTTAATGGAATGTCGTTGTCTGAACGTTGCTAACAGCTAGCAGAATGATTGTTAGCAATTGTAAACATCAGACGAGACTGTGCTGCTTCCGGCACATTGTATTACTCTCACCAATCAATCACTCTCATTGATCAGTCTCGCCTATTACCCGTTGAATTGACTCTGAATCACCCTTACTACAGTAGTAGTACTACATTCAGTAGTACGGGCCAATAGACAAATGAAAAAAGTTTAGGAATGCAGAGATGATTGCTGGATGTTCTTTCAGCCCCATTACTTTCACAGCTGATGTATACAGTGTTGTTTTTGGCAGCTATCTGAGTTTTAGTCTTAGTCTTTCTGACGAAAATGCTTATTAGTTTTAGTCATATTTTAGTCATTTCTGAATCTGATAGTTTTAGTCTAGTTTTAGTCGACGAAAATCAAAAAGGTTTTAGTCTAGTTTTAGTCGACGAAATTAAAAACGTTTTAGTCTAGTTTTTGTCAGGTAGGCTATATTTAAATAGCCTACCTGACCGCTTATCCAGTTCAGGGTCGCGGGTCGCTGGAGCCTATCCCAGCTATTATCAGGCGAGAGGCGGGGTACACCCTGGACAGGTCGCCAGTCTGTTGCAGGGCCAACACAGAGAGACAGACAACCATACACGCTCACATTCATACCTAGGGGCAATTTAGAGTGATCAATTAACCTAGCATGCATGTCTTTGGACTGTGGGAGGAAGCCGGAGTACCCGGAGAGAACCCACGCATACACGGGGAGAACATGCAAACTCCACACAGGAAGGCCACGGTTGGAGTTGTTTGAACCCCCTCCCCAGGCGGGAATCGATCTGGTGACCTTCTTACTGTGAGGCTGCGGTGCTAACCACCACGCCACCGTGCAGCCGCTATATTTAAATAAATAAAAAAAGAAAAAAAAAAAGAAAAACTGGCCACTAAGGAGACCATGCTGCCGGTTACATTTGAGCATATAGGTTTGTATATGAAAACAGAAAGAAAGACTATGTTCCATTGCAAGTGAAGACAGCAGTTAATGGTGAGGGGAGTGAGTTGCGTTGTCTTGTATTATAATCATGTGGCACCTGAAAGTTTAATTTTGTTGTTTTATTATATTGTGTATCTTTTCTTTACCTGCCAAGGGACTGTTGATGCTAATTAGCTTACTAATGACAATTCAACATGTTGCTATATGTTCATTAATATGTATTGTCCCTGTCAAATAAAAAAGTTTGAAGATAGAATAAATTTTAAAGCTTCTCATAAAAATACTGAATGCAAAAACGTTTTTGACACACAAACCATCAATTTATTGCGAAATTAAGGTAAAATATAGGGCTGCAAATATCTTAAATTACAAACCATTTTGGAGTCAAAACAGACTTTAGGAACCGACTCAAAAGAGCCGACTCTTTGGGAACCGAATCAAAAAGACTGGCTCTCTGAAAAGAGACGAACTTCCCACCGTTTGAACAGCTGCGCGTCTGACCGCAGGTGTTCACCAGAGTCCCTCAGCAGTTCAGATAACCGACGGTAACCTGCAAAAACGCTGTTTAGCAGATAGAAATGACAAAGATTAATATCATGGTTAAGGTGTGGGCGGATATTTATGTAGTTCGGGCGGGTGGCGGTGAGAATATGTTTCTTTTTCGTTGGACAAGACGCGTTTTAAACATCAAACGTTGGGATCGTTTCCAGATCAGGCAGAGACAGAGGCACTGCAGGTAATGGGAACAGCGAACACTGTTACAACCAGGGATGATGATCTTTTATGCTGGAATCTCTGAATCAAATAGATAAAGCCCCTACGTGGAAAAATGACAGAGCCTGCTGTGAATTTAAGATATTAATGTGCGACATGCGGGTCAGGTTTGACAGGAAGAGCCGCGGTTCGCGGGTCTTGGTTCGGGCTGATGCGAGTAAGGATACAACTACTTTTTAACTTTTGACAGACAGATTAATGCAGAATAGGTAGACATTTCCTGCATTATGAACGTCTGACAGACCAGAGATTCACATTTTCGTCCAGTCTCGTCTCGTCAATGAAAATTTACACACGTCCCGTCATGTTTTAGTCATCAAAGAGACACGTGTAGCTCGTCATCGTCATGAAAAAAAGGGGCGTCAACGAAAGGATTTCGTCATCGTTAACGAAAACAACACTGGATGTATAATATTTACATATTTAAAGTTTGTAATTAATCATAGTGTATGGGGTAGTGAACCCAATTTCATCAAATATTGCAAAAATTGTTGAAAGAAACATCTTCTAATAATGCCTTTAAGGTCAACAAACCAGCTCTCGTTGGAAGTCCCTAGAGTCAGGTACAAGCATTGGGGTGATCGGGCAGTCTCATTCGCTAGGCCCAGACTCTGGAATAAACTGCCTCTTGACATGCATGCTATAACAGGCTTTGGCCTTTTGAAAGCCAGGCTCAAAACATATTTATTCAAACTAGCTTAAACACAGTAATCTCGTGACATATTTATGTATTTTATTTGCTCATTATTTTCTTTTATTCTGTTCTTATTCTTATTTATCATGTTAATTTTATGGAAAGGACTTTGGTTGTCTTGTGTGCTGTAAAGGGCTATATAAATAAAGTTAATTGACTGATTGATTGATTGAGATAGTTCTATGGCAATCCGCAACGCATTCCGAGAGGAACTGATATGTGAAAGTTACTTCAGAGGGTTCCATCACTCTCTCCATCATCTGGCAAAGTTTGGTAAAGGATTGGCATGACACAAGAAAATTGTCACGCCAGTCAGCATCAGTGAACTTCATCGTTACTACCCATTCCCACCAGTCCTGACTGCATACCTTCATCCAAAGGGTACTCTGTTGGAAACAGGAAGCATAGTTGTGTAGCAGAGCTGTGGCTCCATTTCCGCTACACTTTCTCTCCATAATGAGGTCCAAGACACACAATTGTGTCAAGTACTGCTGGTGGGTCAGTATCACCACCAAAGCACAAACAAAGGTGACTTCTACTGGCACAGATAATTCTTTATTCGCCATCATCATAACGTTCTCCATACGTCATAGTTTGGGTCGGGATATTCCACTTGATTACAATTATCATGTATACAGGAATAATGCTGTTGGCTCACTCATGTAAATGGAAACTGGAGTATTGGCCTTAACCCAAATTTTGATGGTATGTAAATGTAATCAATGATCACTTTTCCCCAATATGGGACCAACTCAGACATGTGCCAGTTGCTATCCCATAGAGAGGGGTTACTGTCATGCCTTCAGCTTCAACCCTTTGTCAGATAGTAGCCCTTTTGTCAGTCTCTTCGCTATTTCTGTTTATAAAAAAAATTATCAAACCAATTTCTCTGCCATAAGGTTCAGGCAAAACACTGTAGACACCACGACTCACACCCCTACACAACAAACGCACTATTTTGTCTGCTTCTTCCCACAACTCATCAATAAACCCTTGAAATTTTTCCACTCTCCAATTTTTGTGTTTGCTGCTTTCCCAGCGTGTTCATGACAGGTGACATTATGATTTCTGCACTTGTATGAAAACCATACATGAACCAGATAATAAGAAAGTCAGCAAATTCTGTCAGGGTGCAGCAGCAAGGTCATAAATCGTGATGAGTTTGACGAGGTGCTCCACTAGTCACAGTCCACTGACGGTGTAGGATTCTGGGGGCAGAGATTTCCTGCTTGGGTGCCGCCACAAAGAAATGATGAATGGAGCATCTCTAGTCTTACGTTCAGTCACCAGGGTTCAGCTTCTCGCTCAAGGACACTTCAACATTTGGTTTGGGGGAGCAGAGCTGGCCCTGGGCATGGGCAGTATAGGCAAATGCTAAGGGTGCAATGATGTACAGGAGGCGCCACCAACCAAGAGAGAAAAATACAGATGCTATTGTTTTACCTTTTCTTAAAACACCAGCGCAATTACAGCTAATATCTGGAAATATTACATATACAGTACTTCCAGCAACATAACTTAGTAGTATAATGTAGCTAAATAATGGAAACGCATTTTTTTCAGAGTTCCTGCCTCACCACTCTCTACCTGTCCTCTGTGACAAGGGGTGGCTCGAGCTGTTTCTACTTGAATGTAATTATACCTGGAGATTGATGGATGCTGATCGGGATTAAAATGTCTACAAGGGATAAACAGTCCCGCCCCCAGGAAAGTAAAGTAAAGAAAGACAACGGTACAGTAATGTTAGTGGGATCATGAGAACCAGACATATACTGTAGTTGCTGGATCTGTTACTATTGTTGGACGTGTCAACCCGCTAGCTTACTGCGGACCAGTAGCATTGTTTATAATCAATAAATCGTTTGAGTCGACTTAGGTACAGCATGTTACTCATTCATCAGGACTATTTGGAAATCTAACACAAAGCCTATTCAGGTGCAACTGAAACCCGTTGACTGTTTTTTTCCTTCTGGTAGCTCAGTGTTCATCCCCTTTAACAAATGGTTCTTGTAGCCCAGTGTCAGTTTTGACAGCAAACTCTAATTTAGTTTTTGTCATCGTCTTTTTACTTAACTGTTGTTTAGTGTTAGTCATAATTTTGTCATTTTAATTCGATTAGTTTCAGTCTAATTTTAGTAGACTAAAATATCTTAATGTTATAGTAGATTCAGCTGCCTAAAATATGGGGTAAAATGTAAATGAGTAAGTTTGAATGTATAACGCATGCATGAATGTGGTAAAGTACGCAACAGAGGGCCCATATGGGATTCAGTCCCACAGATTCCCGGGTGAGAGTCACTCGCACTTACCAGGCAGCCAAAGGGATATCCCTGTGGCCAAGTAGCCAGGGCGCTCGATTAATCGGAGGAATAAGCCCCTTTCAGACTTGCACTGGAAAGCGGTTATAGTGCAGAGTTTGTCCTTTATAACGTTTGCATTCAGACGTGCGTTCCAGTCTTTTACCATGGAGATGTAGCAGACATGTACCAGCTGGTCTTCATGTCACAAGAGCGGAAATGTTGCAGCGCGTCGTTTTGGCTGAATGCACAAGAAAATTTCCCAGACAGAGTTGAAGGGAGAGCGTGACTGTGCTGATTTATCCGCAACATTTCCCGATGTCTGAAAGCACACGGGACACAATAAGTCCACAAGGAAGCAGCATGTTTGAAAATACGAGTCAGCTTAAAGAGCGGATGGACATTACTGCTCATGGTTCGCAATGCAAATCTGAAAGCGGCTGGTGACAGGACTCCACACTGTCACACAGACACAGATTCTGCTTATTCAAAAATAAAAAAAAAGTAAATTTTTATTAAATTTCCCTTGCTTTAAAAAAAAAAAAAAAAAGTCTAGTTGTTTCTTTTTTTTTTTCGCTCTTCACAACACCTACTTCATCTGCCAACACGTTTCAACACGTTTTTTTTTTTTATCATCATATCAAAAAAGTCAATTCTTCCTCCAAAAATAACTGACTTTGCAAAAGTACACCAAAATTTCAACGCAATGTTAGCATCTTCCCTTTGCATGAATTACAGGATGACTTTTCTGCAAATGTCGCTTCAGGTTGGTTGTCTTTTTGCACGGTTTACACAACATCTTGTTTTATGTTGAGACAGTCCTCCATTGTATGTGAAATATGTCCATATCTCAGCTCTTCTTTTTCTCCCCGGATTGGACATTTTTAAGATCACTTGATCACAAAATTTGAAACACGTGAAAACTTTTTAGCATCTCTTCAGGTAACCAAACGTGGGCAGTTCCATAGTTTTGATCGCACCACGGAGAAAGCTCTATTCCCTTTTAGCTTTCGCCGTGTCCTCGGCACCTCTAGGAGCAGCAGGTCAGCTGACCTAAGAGACCGGGTAGGGGAGTGAAGGTGTAAGAGCTCTGAGAGGTAGGAAGGGGCAAGGGCATTTAAAGACTTGAAAACAAACAAAAGAATCTTAAAATGAATCCTTAAAACAACAGGCAGTCAGTGCAGTGAAGCCAAAACCGGTGATATGTGCTCTCTCCTTCCAGCACCAGTCAGCATACGAGCCGCAACATTTTGCTCCAACTGAAGACGGGACAAATGTTTTTGGGGTACAACAATCAACAGAGCATTACAATAATCTAGCTTTGAAGTAATAAAAGCATACCACGATTTCAAAGTCATGTCTTGATAAAAGAGGTTTTGCTTTAGCTAAACGCCTAAACTGAAAGAAACTGGCCTTAACCACAGCCCCCACCTGCCTGTCAAGAGTCAAAGTGCTGTCCAGCAGTGCACTGAGGTTGGTGACCACGGGCCTAGCATGCTGGGCCAAAGGGCCTAGGTCGGGACGAGTGAGCATCAGGACTAAAAACCATGACCTCAGTCTTACTTTCATTAAAATGTAAAAAGTTCAAGGCCATCCAAGCTTTAACCTCATCAAGGCAAGCCAACAAAGCATTTAATGAAGAGGACGGGTCCCTTTGATTCAATGGCACATAAATCTGTGTGTCATCAGCATATAAGTGAACAGCACATTTGTGCTTTCTGAAGACTAATCCTAGAGGTCATAGTCGGGGAGCCAAAGACTCAAAAATGGGTTGAACCTGACATTGCCTGTTATACTTTTTCTGGTTTTTCTGATAACTTAGACCCTAAGGACAAATAATTGGAGGCGCATCAACTCAGTGTGAAATGGCTCAGTGTGACTCAGCCATAAGGCCTAGAAATCATAACATTCATAGGGATAAAATGTTTTTTTTTTAAGTGACTTGCGTGCACAACTGAATCAAACCGTCTACATGCCAAAAATCAGCTTCTCTCAGTGAGAAAATGCCGAAAAGGGATTTTTAATATGGCATGAGTAATAGTATAGTTGATTAGAAAATGAACGGGTTAATTTACCAGATTAATCTCCCTTTATTAAGACATTAATTTTGACAGACCTAATATTTATTATTTTATTGGTTTTATAATGATAATAATAATAAAACATTTTATTTAAAGCGCCTTTCAAGAAACCCAAGGACACTGTACACACCACATAAAAAATCAAAGGAACAACACAAATAGTCAAAATGAAATACAAAATACAAGGATAAAAGAGAAAAAATTTACAATAATCTTACCATTTACAATAATCTGGCAACCCCCTGAGATTATCTCAGGGACCACCAAGTTTTGGAAAGGCTGTGTAGGCTGTCATCAAGCATTGATATCAGAAAAGTGTCAGATTTGCCACCCAGGTGATGTTAACTGATGGATGCTAGCTGTGATGAGAAAACATTTATGGGAAAATATATATTCAATATACCCTGAAAGAAAAAAATTTTAAAAGATTGCCCACAGAGTACCAGCTGAATGTGTATAGGGAAGCGCCTCTGCTTTTCAGGAGAGCCAAGCTCCCCTTAGCTCCCCCACAAACAAAGAAATTGCGCAAATGAAGAATCAATGATTACTTTGTGATTTGTGAAGGCACACGACAGAACGTTTTGTAAGTTTGTGAATGATGGGCCCCCTAGCAACCATCACTTTGGTCATTGAAGGTTGTTGTCAAATGTGCTTTATAATCTAGCATCCACCTTCATCCTACCTGTGGGCTCACTCCAGCCAGTAAAAGACAGTCTTATCTTGACTCTTACCTTCTCTTTAGTTCTGTCCCTTCCTCTCTTTCTTTTCCTCTCTTCCTCTGATAATGTTTTCATGCATTTCTTTGCTGAATCTGCCATGAAATGAGACAGAAATGCATATTTTTAAGGTTGAAAAATTACGTTATGGGTCTTTAAGGGTAAACATTGGTTTGAAAAGTATACATCAGCCAGTGAAAAGTCCACGGAATGGTGTTATTAGACAAAAATTTTACCGATTACTTTGGACAGATTATCCAATGTTTTAATTAATATGTGACTCCTCTGACGCTCTGAGACCCATCAGAGCATCACACCATTTTCTCCATCTATTGTTCTTGTCATTAATGCCAATTTAAAATGTGTCCCTTTTGTTAATTCACTATCACTTGAGAAATTACTTATTTTTACTGTGATGAGGGACTAAAGAAAGCCAAGGTCAGAGCCTATAGCAGCACTGCATTTAGTGTTTGCCCAAGCTTTATATCTAGGCTGTTAGTTCACTGTATTTGCTTATGTTAGTTAGCCATGTTAGATTATTATCCCACCCAGCCAATAAAGCCACTACAGGTCTTTGCAATCATTTTGCAAAATTCGCAAAGATTTCATACAATTTTCCCAACTGGCTGCAATATCAAATTTTAAGGCTTCCCCACCTGTCAAATCCCACTTTAACCACTGGTCAAACAATTACACTGATGCACATGACAGAATTGGCAACTTTGTCGCTACATTCAGCAAGTTTTCAGATCTCTTGAATGACTTCTTTTTCAACAACAAATCTAGCAATATTTTCAAGTGTTGCATCTTTGAGAAGCGAATGTGAGCGAGCACATTGTTTACTCCTTATTCCGTTTATGAGCTCATTATCATGACGAATCCCCATCTTAAAACACACACAAAAGGTTTCAGGGAGCATCAGCTCCAGTTCCCAGCATCAGTCCCAGCTTCCAGCATCAGCCCTAGTTCCCAGTATCTGTTCCAGCTCCCAGCATCAGCCCTAGTTCCCAGTATCTGTTCCAGCTCACAGCATCAGCCCTAGTTCCCAGTATCCTTTCCAGCTCACAGCATCAGTCCCAGTCCACCTCTGCTCTGTGAACCAGACTGAAGTTAAAGTTGTAACAGTCGTCATCTGATGCAATAAAATGGTGAAAGTCATTTTGCTGTATTATATTTCTTCTGTAACATTTCCATTGGGAGAACAGGGATTTGTTATAATTAAAATGATGCCAATGATGTTCAATAATATGGACATTAACAACCGTGTTAAATATCCTGTAAATTTTTCAGAATTTTGAGAATAGCCTAAAATTCTATTGAGATTCTGAGCCTGCCGATGACCAGCTTGTAGGAAAATCATCACAGAATTATTGATTTTGGTTGGATTTCTATAATTTTTTCTAGGAAAAGAGCATACTGTTTGCTGTAAAGAGCAAGATATTTACTAATCTCATAATTTGGGGAAAAAGTTGATTGCCAGTAAAGTAAAAACGGAAATATTGGAAAAAAGGTGAAATAATAGCTAATTTTTTGCATTAAAGGGACTTGAGGCAAGATTAAGAAATGAAACTCGCGACTGGCGCTTCAGGTAACGGCAGCCACGAGCCAAGCCGTCACGGGAGCGTGCACAAACTGAAGCTATAATGTTGTTTACTACGCTTTTTCTTTGTAGTTACACTTTTTAGTGATTTTTCAGTTGATGTGGATCGTTTGGTTACGGCAGAATAATCCATAACTATCGCTTACAGTGTTTGAATTTAGCGCGACCGTCTTCTTCCTGTATCAAAACTGCGGATGCAGCGTCATTTGACATCATGTCCAACAGGCAATGTCAGGTTCAACCCATTTTCTTGAGCTTTTGAGACTTTGGCTCCCTGACTATAAGAGGTAAAGAGAAAACAACAGTGGGCCAAGAATTGACCCCTGGGGGACACCACATGACAACAGAGCAGAGGAGGACTGGTATTGGCCTTGTTTCACGGAAAAAGTCCTCTCAGCCAAGTAGGACCTAAACCATTCCAAGGCGACACAACAGATACCCACTCAGTGCTCAAGGCAGGCGATTAAAATACGATGGTCCACTGCATCAAAGGCAGTCATTAAGTCTAATAAAACTAAAATCACATAGTTTCCAGAATCAGAAGCTAAGAGAATGTCATTAAAAACCCTCAAAAGAGCTGACTCAGTGCTGTGGAGGGGCTTAAAGCCTGGCACGTGCAGTGGCAGGCGCCAGGGATATGGGACACTCTTCCAAAAGAGTATCCCGTTCATAAAACCCAAAGTTCACCACAGTCGCTGTTGAATAGCGCAATGCCAGGAGAGTCTGACTATCATACCAGTAGGGCACAAGCAGACCGGCAGACAATCAGTAAAACCAGCAAAAACACAATCAAACACGAAGGCGACAGACGGGCAGCCACGTACACTGGCGCCATCTTGCCAGATTTTGGGCAAATATCATCCACCATGCCTTTAACGTCGCTCTGTTAACAGCCTGTTGTCTAAATGACGAACTGACAGAGCTACGTGGAGCGAACACAAGAGACCCGACTGCAGACGTCAATAATCTCCCTTTCAAACTTCCAAACAGTGATGTGGTTCAGTCTTTCGCTCAGCCAGCCTTCTTTGGAGCAGCCTGTCACCGTCTTTACACCTGACTGTTGCTCACTCATCCGGGCATGCACTGCAGTCTTAAGAGACAAAGCTTTTAGATAGAATTTTTTTCTTCTTCCAAATACAGATATTTTTCAAAATATTTGTTCGAAATAACAGCCAGCACGTCCATGTGGTGCCCATAAGGGTTAAATTCTGGCTGCACATGAGGGACCCAAGTGGGTTTGTCCTCGGCTTCCACATTGGCCCCACCTGTGTTTGCCCATGTGGGTTATCACATATGGGGCCCATGTAACTGAAACTACTTGAGATCTGCAAATTTGCCCAGTTCAAACCCATGTCCATTCAAAGACTTGTAGGCTATATGGGCAAACACAGGTGGGGCCACCATGGAAACCACAGAAAATCCCACTTGGGTCCCTCATATGCAGCCAAAATTGAACCCTTTTGGGCCCCGCATGGACGTGCTGGCTGGAAAAAACGCGCTATTTGTGCCATTCCGAATACCTGATTCGGCTCCACCCCTAATAGATAGATAGATGGATAGATAGATAGTTAGATAGATTTTCATTCTTAGTTTACATTATTCATTTATGTAGCAGCATACATCAAGAAGTTTTCTCCCCCTATAGCATCAAGTATTCACATATATTTCTCTTCTCAGATACTGAAATGTTTCAACCACCTCCAGCATCATTTGCTTCTCTATCAAAGCATCCCACTAACACCATTAGGACTAAAAGTTTCACCAGTAGACACTGAAAAAAAGCCTCTCTAAGCCCCAGCTTATTTAAACCTACCAGAGCGCTATGATGGTACACAAACTTCTCAAATGGATTTCCATCATAAGCAGCAACCATATTGTCACAAAACATCTGTTAGATGATGAGATTAAAATAACTTAGAATCCATCTCTTCATAACAATCTGTGATGTAGTTAGTGTGTGTTGTCTATATCGGTTCAATTCAGATTATCTCCCTTGTCTCTTCAGTTTTATTCTGTTATTTTCTTCTTGGAAGAAATAACAGAAAGGGAATCTTGAATACATTCATACAGCTTCTGTGGAAGTGTATAAAGACTGTGAAATTGGCATGTAAAAATGGGGCACCAGCTAAAATCTTGCCTAGGGCACCAAATCTGTGGGGGAAGTCAAGGATCAAACCATTGACCTTCCAACTAGCAGATGACCTTTCTTCTCCCTGAACTAGAAGGATTCATGAACATCTTTTTAACAGTCTGTGTTCCTTATTATTTTGTATAAGCCCTTTAAGGATCATTATGTTCAAATTCAAAGGTTGAAGATGGACATGTCATTGCCTTGAAGCACACATTCAACATCAACTGTCTCATCTATTCAGCTTTGGAAGGTTGTAGTACCTTCTCATTCACTCAGATTTCTGCCATTTCTTTTGAGCTTTCAGAAAAATAGCTTATTCTTTGTCATGTGCATCACCTTTGGCTGCAGAATCAATCCCAAGGTCTTCAAGTCTCTCTTTTGAAGGCTTGCAGTATGTGAGATTCCACAATAACTTAAAGGGGAACTTAGTTTTTTTTTAAATCTGGACCTATTTTCTTGCATGAAATATGTTCATTTACTCACCAGGACAGTTTTGGTGCAACTTGAATTCCTTCGGAAGATATTTAGATCCACCCCCCCACCCTGTGCTTGAAGCGGCTCTTTTGCTGTGATTCGTCCTTTATTTACAAACTTTTTACAGCGGCGGTTTTGATGACGTCACTATTATGCGACAAAATAACAAGTAAACATCTGTAAATAAGGACAAATCACCACAAAAAAGCCGCTTCGAGCTCACAGTGCTGGTCCGACTAATGTTTCGTAACAAAACAATGAAATGAAGGAGTTTGTGGCAGATAATGCCTTATTTAAAGGCTGGACGCGGTTGCCCCATCACTGCCATTATATCGCGCATACGCTGATCTGGGGTGGATCTAAATATCTCCCGAAGGAATTTACTGTAAGTTGCACCAAAACTGTCTGGGTGAATAAATGAACATATTTCATGTAATAAAATAGGTCCAGATTGAAAAAAAAAACAAGTTCCCCTTTTAAGGGACTAGAGGCAGGAATTAAAAAAAAAAACAAACATGCATGTCCATTTTATTTTAATACTAATGGGTGATGAAGCGCTAAATACCAAAGATAACGTTTCAGGAGCTGCCTACCGTCAGCCCCTCCCTCTCTCTGTTTCCCGGCACTCACTCAGATTACGCTGTCCTGGTGCAGCTGCAGCCCGCCTCGTCCGAGCTGCTGTAAGATGATCGCCTGCACGAAGCTCCTCCTGCCGCGCCAGATTATTTAAATTTAAAAATTAAAAAAGGTTTCAAATTAAAAGCTGCACTAAAATCACTTTTTTTTTTTCACTCAGTCTCAGTTGCTTTGCTTTACTCACATTGTCTACACTCTTGCATGTGCTTCTGCTTCTGAGCATCATCAGTCAGAGAGGAGACAACTGTGATCCAAGCTCAGAAGTACATACTTACTAGAAAGATACTTTCTTTTTTCCTAGTCTAAGTATGATAAGGTGTATTTTGGCTTTCCTATGGCATTATTTCTTTTTGCTGCAACGTCCATATATATTATTGCCTATTATAACAGTTGCTGCTTGTTTCCCATGATGCATTGTGGCACACCTGGGTCTTTCTTTGCACCAGTAGCCTTGTAAATTGGCAAAAGTTCACGTCAAACAAAGACATGCCACTCAAAACCAGTATGTTGTTGTAAATAAAGGAGATGTAAAAAAAGAAAAAGAAAAACATGCTGCTCCCACGGGGGATCGCGCATGCGCATCATAGACTGCCCGTCATTTAGCGACTTCTGGTGACTTTTTAGCCAGCTAATAGCGACTTCTCTTCCTGAGGAGTTGGCAACAGTGAGAACAACTCAAGCTTTTCCAGGACATTTGATTCTTTTTCTCATTTTCCATGTGTTTTCATTGGCTGCAACCATGTTCAATAATTTTCGAGGTTTTTCAGGATGCATGGGATCCCTGGCTTTAGCGCTTGCAATTGAATTTCACTTACCTCTGAATAAATCATTCTGTTGTTGTTCGGAGGTCTAAATACCTGCAGTTGCTGCACTCATCCACGGATAAATTGTTTGCATGCTTCATGTGATTTGGATAATTTCAAAAATTGGTCTAATCTGAAGGCACATCACAAACCAGATAGGAAAAAAATATAAGACAAACGCAGGGGTAGGAGTGTGTCCATGTCGTTTAACTGGCGGGGGGAACAGATTTAGCTTATATATGCTTATATATTTGACTTTTGGAACGTTTGAAAAGCATGATACGGTGCTTTTAAGATCTATACACTGTACAGTGTAAGCAACTGTTAAATTTTAACTTAATTATGAATTAATCTTACTCTGAAATTTTTGCACTTTTGAAAGAATTCATTCAACACCAGTTCTGATAAGAACCAAATACACTGCTGTGTTAAATTTGACTCTTTAAATGTTGATTTAGCACTGCAAAATTTGCTGTGCACAAAGTCAGCATCGTCCTTGTTCATTACCTGAATGCTGTAGTTGGCCTAACCTCCCAACTTCTTTTGTGACCGACAGATTTCTCCTTCAAACCCAGTTTTGACTTTTCTTCCCCTTAAACGCCATTTCTCAAACACTTTCAAGGTGCTTATGCAAAGTGCTTCCTCTTCCACAAGGAGCTTTGATTTCCAGTTTGGGAAGCAGATTCCTGGTGCATCTCTATCATGTTAATCCTCTGTCTCTAATCAGTGGTGCACTGTGCTCTACCGTTGCTCCTCTCACCAGTGCACATTAATCATCTCTGCATCAGTCAATCTGACAGCTGCTGCATTTGAATCAAAGGCTGAGCCTTCCATTGAGAAGATGGAACCAAATCTGAGTCTATTGGATCAAAATTAAACTTCACATGCCATGAATAATTCAGGCTGAAAGAAACAGTTGAAATATCAAATACATCCTCCATAAATAAAAGTCAAAAAGTGAACGCAGATCACAGCAAAACAGGCATTTTATTCAGGTTTCCAGTTGCTGTTGCCCTTTGAATAAATTCCTTTACATGATTTTTTTTTCCCCTCAATGGTGATGAAAGCGCAAAGAATAAACTTTCTTTTCCACACATGCACAAAGTTAAAGTTGGACTATGAAACCCGGTGATAGCCGGATCAGTATGCATGCCAGAAGTGGTGTAATAATGTGTTTTCTTTAAACATGTCCATCTGACACAGGCAGGTATGGAAACGTAGAGGTGCCATCCAAGGACCTTATCATGTTATGATGTGATGTTCTCCTGTAAAAAATTCATGTTCTGTCTTTGAATGAAGAAACGGTGTATATAACAGTTTAACAGTTTAACAGTTTATAACAGTTGCGACTGTCACAAGCAGCAAGTTAGTGGACCCAAAATCAGAAAGCTGGAACTGCAGATAAAGGAGATTTATTAAAAAGGTTGTTGATGAGCCTGGGTGGTTGAAATATGGCAAGCAGGCAGACAGGGTGAGGACGCAGGCATGGTTCACAGATCATCAGCTTAGCTTCTCTGGCATCTTAGTCTGTTGGTGATTCTTCTGCAGGAACAATCAAAACATTAAACTTGGAAATCAAGGACTGAGCAAAAGTGAACCAATGTAGAAGGCCAGAAATACCACTTGTTGAAGATACAACAACCTGGCGCCGAATGAAGGGAGGGCAGACAATATATCCACAGCAGGGAAGACGACCTGATGAGCCACAGCTGTGTTCAATGGTCCTGTCAAGGAAAAAGGACAACCACGCCCCCCACACACACACGCCGGAAGTTCATGACAGCGACTGAACTATTTTATTTTCTGGTCACAACGTTGCTCTGATCAGGGCAAATAATGTTATTTTTCACAATATCTCCCAGATTAGTCATTAATTCGCACCACAGCTCTCTCTGTTAGCATTAGCTAGCATAATAACTTACGCGATGCATCATTTTTGGGAGCATAGATACGTGAAAGTGTCAGGTTAATGAATGTTCACCATAATTTACCATGTTTTTGTTGTTGGGGATTAAATCCAGTGTTTTCTCCGCCGTGGCAGCAAGTTATTCCTCCTCTGCTCTGTGAGTGTCCGATATTCCTTCCTGATATGAACACATTGACATCAGTGGACTGAGCAGCAGAAATGTCCAGTTTTGTCACAGACGGCAAAAATCTTCGTGAAATAAATGTCCGTGATCTCATTCAGTTATTACCACAATTAAAGTTTTCCTCTGATGTTCCAACAACCAGGAATGGGACAGTCCTTCCAGATTTCCTCCATGTTGTTCAGAAAAAGTCCAATTCCCATATGTAGTAATTACACATGTACAGAAATGCTCCCCAGGCAATGGCAGACGGTCTATGTGGGGCGTTTGGCCAGATTGATCTATATTAGTTTGGAGATTGTTTGACACAAAAATTAAAATCACAATTAAATTTCGGGTAATTGCACAGCCCTGTTGCAGGCTCGAGGCCCCCTAGTGGCGGGAGGCCCTGTGCAGTCGCACAGTCCTTGTGACGGCTCTGGCCACAATGACGCTTCTGATGAGAATCCACCACAGATATCCTATTTCTCCAGTTTTTTTGTCTCTTCATCAGCTTCCTGTTACAGCTTGAATGGAATTAAAACTCTTCACATATTAAGCTCTTATTGGCCAAACTACATAAAGCTGAACTGAACTAAACTGAACTGACCTGCATGCACATACTTTACGCTCCATGGACCTTTTAAAGAAGCTTCTGTAACTCCATAGAGGGCAGGAATAAAGTCATGGGCACCATATTGTCATTTTTTCATGGTCACACTGTGTTAGTGTGTTGAATGAATGAAAATGTCCTTTTCTGTGAGTAGGTGTCACAACAAAGAATGTCCTATTTTCCTCCATCAGCTCAGAAGATAACATGATAGAATGAATGGACCTCACTGAGCACTACCAAAACTCAGGGTCCTAACTAAGATGACCAACTAAATGTAGAGATTGTTTCTGTTTTTAGCATAAATTGGAGTTAAACTGTCAGATGTTTATAAATTAAAGTCATACAGTAAATTACACATGCAAGAAATATGACATTTAGCCAGATTAACACGTTTCCCTGCCTGGACTGAGCCACTGTGTCAAACTCTGCACTCATCATACATGACCAGATGATGCAGCATTAAAATATCATTGATTTATAAATACAGAGAAAAGTAATTGTTGCAGTAGGATCATTGCAAAGCATCAAACTAATTCTCTGTGGCAAACAGGCTTAAGATTTATGTACACACTCGCTTTCTCTTATGGCGTGACAAGGAGAGGGATGACCCAGCGCATATCTGCTTCACTGTTAGCATTTGATAGATGGAGCCGTCCAAACATGACTGTCCTCAGCTTAATCCACAGCTACAGCGGAGACTACGTGAACTTTATATACCCTCTGTATTGACAGCGGTGACTTATTGGAAAATGTTGAAAATATCCGTCTCCTCCTCCACGCCTGGTGCCGCTCAGCAGAGGCTTTACAGTGACCTTTGCTTGCTGCCTAATCATTTACAAATGATCTATGAAGCTCAGACGCTGTTCACTTTCTCCAGATTTATATGTCACATGTGTTTGTCATTTGTTTCTTTTAAGAAAGTTGTTGCTTTTATTACATTCAAAAAGCACTTCAATCATGTCTGAAGCTCGTCTCACTGCCGTGATGCATGCAGTGCTTTCTGATGTCGTTGTTCATGTCCTATGACCAATAAGAACCATCAGCAAATCTGGTTCTTAATAGACACCTTCAAAAATAATGTTGAAATTAAATGCAATTGTTAAATCTCATTATTCCATATTCTATTTACAATAGAATATGAACATTTTCTTCAGACTTCTGACTTTTTTTTTCAGAAACAAACAAACAAAAAATCCCCCAATTTTTTTTTCTTTGTTTTGCAAAATAAAAAGCCAGAATTCTGAATTTTTTTTAAAGGTACAGTATATCAGAATTACTGACATCTAGTGGTGAAGATGGGTTGTTTGGCAGCTTGTGCGATTTACAGTTCAGTGCGAATTATCTATCAAAATATATACAATTTAACATATTTGTAAGTGTTAATTCATACTGACTGACATGAGCCAAGGAGTAAACATTACTGTCTAATGTCACATGTTGGCGCTCTAGGCTTGGGACAACTATATTCTGCTCCAAGTGTAAAGATCCCTAAACAGCCTTATCTCAGCGAGAGGAGTTCATTTTGAACATGTGGCTGTACTGCCTGGAAAGAATCCTCAAAAACCATGATTATCCTTCATTTTTATTATGTTTATGATCATTTACAGGCGTTTATTTTGGAATTGAAGTGATTGGGAAGTTTTAGCAGTAACAAGTGGGATATGAAAAATCTAAAAATCGCCCTACTTTGCTGTTTTTTGCTGTTATTTACAAAAAATAACCACGACTTATAGTCCAGAGCTACTTATATATATATGTTTGTTTTTTTTCTTCTTAATGACACATTATTTGACTGGTGCGTCTTATACTTTGGAGCGACTTATAGTCCAAAAAATATGGTAAGTGGAAAGAATGCTGACACTAGATAGCTGTGGAGTCTGCAGCTGTTATGCAACAGGACTGGAGCACTATAGGAAATTCTCATTGGCTAGGCCAGTGATTCCCAACCCTGGTCCTCAAGGGACACTATCCTGAAGACTTTCCATGTTGCCCTGTTGAAACACAGCTGACTCACGTTAATGGGTCAGTAGCAGACTGGTGCAGAGCTGGTCAGAGATCCATTTAATTTAAATCAGCTGTGTCCTAGCCCAGTGATTCCCAGGGTTGGGAATCACTGGGCTAGGCTGTCCCATTTCAGCAGCTACCATTTCAGGAGGCTGCTTCAGAGTGTGGACTTCAAAGCACACTCTGTAGCCTACGTAATCTGTGCATTTCGCAGTGCGCTGACTGCAACATGAGACAGGAGCCGTGTCTCAAACCGCACACTTGCCTGAGTGCACTGGAATTCAGTGCGTAGTGTGCTCTGTGTAGTCTGTAGTGCACACTATTGTCGCTAAATGCTGACCAAGCGGCAACCTCCGGTGGCCAGCAGTGATGCAACCCGGAAATTGACATTTTCTGTAATATTCCCTTCATCCGCTAGGGGCTGGCTCCAAGAGCGAGCAAATCCCCATAGACTCCCATGTTAAAAACGCCAACTTCACAGCAGAAATAAACATGTTTACAGCCTGGTTCAAAAAATCATTTTAGGTTTATCAGGTCAAGTTTACCTTCATGTCAACTGTGAGGGGGGTGAATTTTTTTATAACTCATTCGTTTAGATGTTATTTATTCTTCAAATTACACATAATTAAGGGCGTGTCCTTATGACAGACCGGAAGCTCCGCCTGCCGACCGGAGGCTCCTAGTTAGCTCCTTCTTTGCTCTTAATAAGGTCTCAGTTTGTTACAGAGTCGCACAACGGCGGTGTTTAGTCAGCGAATTGCAAGTCTAAGCATGTCTTACCTTAACCATGCCGCTTAGGGGGCTTATCTTTGTTAGCTCCTCTTAGTTTCGTGTTAGCTCAGTTAGCGTTTAGCCCACAGTACGTCAGCTGTCAATCATTTGCCCCGTGGCCGCGCTGTGCCCATTTTAGGATTTTCCTGGAGCAAGATGGCGACGGTAAGACACGCCCAACTGGCTTCACATTTCTCTATTCAGAAGAGACCGGAAGCTACGTCCAGTAATTATATACAGTCTATGATGCTGACCCAAACAGAGCACCGCACTTAGAGGAAGTGAGGAACTAGCTTTGACCGTTAACGTGAGCTAACTCTACCGAGCCGGTATAACCGCGGCATCAAACAAATGACCAGATCATAACTGTCATCAGGGAGTGAACAGCTTGGTAGCCACAATATACATTAGTAATTATGTCTCAATCATTTCATAAACGTTACTTAAATCAGTACAATTCAGCCTCCGGTGCAGCAGGGGTCGCCAACGCTTCGTTTACCACCATTATTTAGCTCTGAAAACAGTTCGAAAGTCCACTATGTCAGCAAGATGGCGTCCGTTTAGTGCGAGTGGTGTGCTTCATTTTGCACTTAATTTTTGGTCGTTACTAGGGCAACATCCGGTTACTTTCAGAGCACTGAATTTTTGCTTAAATGACAGCATGAACGCACTACACACTCATAAAGTGTGTTTGAAGTGCTCAAGTGTGTGACTTGAGACAGCCATAGCTTTCATATTCCAAGCACTGTTGTGTATGTACGGTGGCTTAGTGGCCAAAATTCTCCCCAAAATAAAGATGTTTTCATCTGTGAGTAGATCCAGTGGTCTCATGTGTAACTACAACTGTACTATGAGTAACTATTTTTACTGTTTTTTAAGGCATCACTGATCCCAAACAGTGCTCTAACTCCCGTTAGAAAAAGCTGGCACAGCCATTCTAAATGTCAGAGGGTTCTCACTTCACACACATTCTTTTGTCCATTTAGGGACACCGTAGTAAAAATGGCACTAAATATGGCAGCCTTCATGAATGTGCACCCCCAGCAAGGATATATAAATGATTCATTCTGAGACAATAAACAAAGAACAGTTATTTGATTGATTACACATCAATAGAAACACAGTTTTGAATTATATATTAATTTTTTTCTGCCATTGACCCTTTTTTATTTGTTTGTTTGTTTTTTTTTACACTGTACCTTTAAGAAATTGAAAAAAAATCTACCATCTTTTTTTTAAATTGTTTATTTTTAATGTTCTGGAAAAAAATCAGAATTCTGACTTCTTTTCCCCCCAAAAAAAATTCTCACTTTTTTCAGAAATTGAAAAAAAAAAAATAAAGTACCTTTTTTATGCTCTGGAAAGAAGTCAGAATTCTTACTTTTTTTTCTCAAAATTCTATATTTTTTTCTTCAGTGACCCTAATACTCTAATATACAGTAAAATCACATGTTTATTCCAATTAATATGTTCTATATCTCCAGTCAGGTGAGAGGAAGTAACTCGGGGCTGGAGTTTATGACTGTTTGGGATAGAGTGGGTAGGGATGTGTAAAAGTGCTCTTATTTGTGTGCATGTATGACTGTGTGTAAAAGAAATTGAGTCACTTGTTTTTAAATTTGTCTGACTTTATGGTGTAAAACACTGTTGCTTTTTGCATGAAAACCGCTTAAATAAATAAATTTGAATTTGAACTTATAGTAACAGGCGTCTCATCCCTGCAAAAATACAGTCCGAAAGTAATCTTATGGTTTATTTAACTTTAACTTAAGTTTTAGAAGATGCTTTTCACGTCATCTTTCCTGAATTATGCATCTTTTAAACAAGCGAAGCCAGAGAGGGGTACTTGAATTTCTGCAAGACAAACACACCTTTAGTGGTGATGTTATTCCCTTTTCTGGTGTAAATCGAAAGCAGCTTAGGTTGAGTGATGGACCGCGGCAGGACAAATCTCGCTCTTCTGAAAAGTGCTGACTTTAAGCTAAAAAATGGTAATAGATTTTCAAAGTGAGGGGGGACCATTACTGGGACGGCATGCAAATGATGGGTGAAGAAATAATCTACAAGGTGTTATTGAGCTCTCGGTTTAAGGAGGAAGGGAAGGCCTCTCTCCATTCCCCTGCTGAAGCACCATAATGTGCAGCTTGTAATTAGATATTGATTCGCTTTGTTGATGAGTATTTCAAACTAGTGTCCTCCTCCTGAAGAGAGGGGAATGCATAAAACTCTGAATACATCTTGTTAGGACTAAAATGTAATATCTTCATGCAGGTGTAAGGTTGCTACTGTGCCAAGTTAATAATTGAAAGAACAACTAAATGGAAAGGTGCTGGCTGGGGAATAATAGTCTTATCGACCCTTGAAAATACCATTACTTTCAATGCATCGAGCATCTGGTATGTTTTCATCTAACAAACATTATCCAAGCTTTGCTGTTACATGGCTTTTACTTTTAAAAAAACGTATTTCAAGGGTGGAGCTCTGATTTAAAACTAATAAGTGTGAAGTGTAAGAAAAACAAGAGCATGATTTGATTGATGCATTTTATTTCCACTATGCTACAAAGCATTTTCTTTTTCCGCTGATAAACTTTAAATATTGTTTTGAAGACTATTTAAGGGAGAAAACAACTTGAAGTTTCATTTTCACTCAGGTTAACATTAGCCTTACACATCCTGTCTTGTTCGGGTACAGGGTTGCCAGGTGGGAAATATAGAATTATCGTACCAGAGACTCAAAATGATCGTATTTTGAGGAAAATTATCGTACATTCGTCATAAGTAAATTAACAACCCCACATGTGTGAAATATAGTCACTCTAATGTTTAAAAGCCCTCACAGGTACTCGTGACTTCGCTGCGTCAATACGGAATGGGTTAACGGCAACCCATAGTTGTGTTAACTTAGTCTCATAGAAATAATAACAGACTAGAAGCTGCCACTAAAATATCAGTGACATTAACCACAATATAAATTGTCAATTGTAATAATATACAAATATTCTATCTATACCTTCTACCTACAGTATATCCTGTCTTAAGTTCTTTATTTTAGGGCCGTGGGGTATACCGGTTCATACCGAAAACCGGTGTTAATTTTTGTTATATGTATTTTTCATATACCGTTATACCAGTGAATACTCCCGACAACGGCCGGAACATGCGCAGTGGGAACATGTTTCAGGGGGGCCGACTTCACTGCTAGACGCAAACACCGCAGCATGTGAGGTAAAGCCGGTGAGAACTGTCAAAGTGAGGCAAACATTCTTTACCAGGAGGAACTAATTCCCAAAAGAAGAGCCACGTATATGGTTTGGAAGTTTTTTGGTTGTAAAAGATCAGATGTGGACCAAACAACTGTTTACAAATGCTGTCAAGCAAAAGTGGCAGCTGGCGGTGGTAGCATTAGCAGCTAGCTTAGCCGACAACACATTTCAGAGTAGCAAGAATGTCTTGATCTGGGACTGGATATGAGAAAAAGAGCAAGAAGCGGTTGGATTACATGCATATTTTACTGTGACAAGGATATGGTTCCCTTATATAACACACAGAAAGATGCTTCCAGACGATGGTGAAAACTTTGGACCCCAGGTAGGTCGAGCACGTACTGGATGTAAACATCATGACCATGCTGCTCTTTAAACCGTCCCAAAGATGCAGCAATGTGAATTCATTATTTTCAAAGCGACCTTTGAAAATATTTACTATTTTTACAGCAGTCGCAGACAGTGTGCGGCTTATACTGTATGTCAGCAGCTGTGACTGCAGAGCTGCTGTAGAATGACAGAACTGCAGGACCTGCACACCTCAATGCAGCGCACGCTAAAGTATTCTTGATAATGCAAAAGGGAAAAAAATTGCCATCTACCTGAGGTTCATATATATAACGCTCTTGTATGTATATATATGTATATATTTATATATATATATATATATATATATATATATATATATATATATATATATATAATGAATTCCGTCAAATACCTTAAAACTGGTAGGATTTCTAAAAAATACTGTGATATAAAAAGTTTGCCATACTGCCCCACTTCATTTATGAGGTTTTTCTGCCTCAGATCCTCCAAAAACCACTACATTAAAGTCTTTTCTTCCCTTGCTTTGTTACTTTTCTTTCTCTCTCACTCCAGACTTGAAACTCTTCCAGTAGATTGGTGGATTATGGTCTTCAGAGAAGTCAGCCAACCAGGCGATGTACATATATGATCCTGGTAGGAAAGGAAAAACATTGTCTTATTTTACACAAATCGCTTGGACATCATTTTGTCTGATCATCTACATAACAATACATTATAATACACCATACCTTCAGGTATCACTTGTCAGTTACTGCTAGCACTGTGGCTCTGAGAGTGCATCATTGTATGTCCAACAACATGGAGCTCTATACACTCAAGTGTGAAATCAGTATTTTGCTGATGCGAATGAAAATAGATGGAGGGTATGAAATATGAGAAATATCTTGGATGCAATTATTTTCTGTGTGATGTCTCCTGTGTAAAATACTCTCAAACAGTGTAATACCAGTCACGCCAGGCTTTTTCTACAGCAGCATCATAATATCAGCTGTAATCTACACAGCTGACATGTACTGTATGTAGGGTTTATGAAGTCTCATAGATTTATTTTCATGACATAACTTTAACAGTGAGCACTATATGTGAGTGAGCCTGACTAGCTGGGCATGGTGTCACAGGTAGACAGATTATTACAGGCCGATTTTAACCACGAAATACAACTTATATTGATGCTCAGTCTTTGTGTTCGCCCCCGGTGGGAAAAAATCTCTCAGCTTTTTAACTAGCTTGACCGTCCAAGATGGAGGTCATGTTTCTCGCGCTCCATCTGTAAATCTGGCTTCTACCCATTTATCATTTATACGAATACTGTATGTCCTCTTTCGTGTTGTTTTGATTTGGAATCTCGCTCGCATTCCTGTCTGAGCGTCTCCTGGGGGCGGGTAATCATTCATTTATTAGGCCTCTTGCACTCCATGGCGCATAGAGCCAACCAAGGCAACCAGGCCTCTCCATCTGGGTCTATCATTAGCAAGATGTTGTGCTTCGGCTAGAGTCACATTACAGGCTGCAAGGTCCTGGGCTATCACATCAAGCCAACGAGTGTGGGGGGCACCTCTGGGGCGCTTCCATCCAGCTTGATGGGGGTTCAAATCCAGGATGATCGGGTTGGATGTTCTGCAGGCAGGCGGGTGATGTGGCCATACCACCGCACGCGCCTCATTGCTGCGAGGCGGGACACTGGGGGTTGTTTCGCTTAGCCTCTTAGGGTCCGGTTTGTGACGTGCTGACTCCAAGTGATGCCTTCGATTCTCCTGAGGGCTCGGGTATCGAACCCATCGAGTCTGGCCCCCAAGGTGTTGTTTAGCGGCCAGGTTTCCGAGCCGTAAAGGAGGACCAAGATGACAGAGGCATTGTAGACCCTCAACTAGTTTCCCTAGATATGTTCCGGTGTTACCACAACGGTCTCCATAGGGACTGGGGCGGGTGCAGCTTACCATTCAGCCAATCAACACATGGATGTCACTCGCATCTCACGCTCAGCAAAGCATGGTTGGCTGGTAACAAGTCACATGGGAACTGATGCCTTCAGGGTTCACAAAAAGAATTCACCAGCCGACAGTTTTGCTCACATTAATATGAAATGGTCAAATTATTGTACATTTGCCTTTTTTTAGGCCGAGATGTCAAAAGTAGAAGTAAAATTAGTTTGTAAGTACAAATCCTGCCATGTTTTTGGATATGCCAGTACATTTAGAATAGCTGTTTTCACTAATGAGCTCATCTATGTGGGAGAGGAGCTAATTAAACCTAGCTGGTTCAGTGATTGGTTGGAAAAACTGCCAGACAGGGTTTCTACTTTCTACCTCTACCCAACTTTTGACACCTCTGTTTTTAGGATTATTGATCGTACAGACGAATTATCGTACAAATGCGATAATTATCGTACACCCTGGTAACAGTGGCCGGCTTCTGGAACACATTTATGAGGGGGCATGTAGAAATGTGAAGGGGGCATCGTGAGTACACGCCATGCTGCACCCCTACTTTTCTTTATTAATAACTGTTTACTTAAAGGTTGAATATGGAATACGGACAGAACAGAGACATCACGTGTGACTAGGTTGTAGTTGCAACGGCACAAAAACAACTCCAGCCGCTGGGATGCCAGGCTCACTGCCGATACGCAAGTGACCAACAGTCTGCAGCATGTCCAACAAGTAACGCAGAGGAGTTTATAACCGACAGCTAACATTAGCCATGTTAGCAACGAGTTAGCTTTCCGATCCAGTTCCATTGCGAGGACTAGGTTTTACCTCTTCTCTGCGTAGTTCTGCGTGTGTTTGTATGATCTGAGGATATTTAAGCCACCTGCAGGTCCTCCTGTAGGGGATTGCTTGTTTTGTTTTCCAACAGAGACCTTGGTTGTTTAGGGATTGCTGTACAGATGTACCAGTGAACTGTGTAAGTGGATTCATGTTTTCTCTCCTCTCTCTCTTCCTCTTCCTTACTCCTTTCTCTCTGTTTCACTTTCTATCATTACCCCTGTTAACTTTCATTTCTCCCTTGTCAGGCCCAGCAGTATGAAATGGAATGGTGTAAAGAAATAAAATGAATAAACATGATATCAAGTGGAGCCTTATGTTCATAAAGCTCCGCTTAGTAAAGCAAAACTGTTCAACAGAATAAAGCAATCAGATTTCCATTCTGCTTGCTTCAATGCTGGACAGGACAAGTAAAAAAAAAAAAAAAAAAAAAAAAAAAAAAGCTTTCCGATCCAGGAGAAAAGTCGCTATTTCTGTGTTTTGACGCCGTGGAAAACGTTTATGTGGATCCATTTAGTGAAGTCTTCACTTAAATTTACTCCAGGTTTTGCTCTTCTCAGGTCACTCTTCCTCAGAAACATTTAACAATATTAGGGCTTTGAAGTAGCTGCTTCACTCGCCGTCTCCACTGTTTCTCCCTGTACCAGGCTAACTACTGTGCCCAAAATCTTGTTTCCACACAGAGATCGTATTTGGCAAGAAAAAAAAAAAAAAAAAAAAGAAAAAAAAAAAATCTGTGGAGGGTTTTTTTTTTTTTTTTTTTTTAATATACTTTTTTTGTTCCATATTCAACTTTTAATGGGACTAAGTTGTGAGCAGAATTCATCTCCCAAGAAATGGATTGCAGTTTGTTGCAGATTGCTGTTTGTCAGATTGCTGGTATAACTCTAAGGTCACCAAGGCATGCAAACCCTCTGACCACAATAAGGTGCAATCCCTTAGGGGGAAAACAGAAAATATCAACAATAATAGACAAAAAAATACCAACAATAATAGGCTAAATAAAATAAGAAAAAAAAAATCAAATATCCTTCATCAAAGTTTTAACAACCACCAACAATATCTTTTATTCTAAGCTACATCACGCTGTCGTCTACAGTCTGAGTTTGGGTAGAACAGATGCAGCAGGTCCATATGAGCTGCTGAAAGCAGCAGGAGTGGAAAAAGAGAGTGGAAAACTGACAGCACAATTAAGGACGTTTATTTTACCTCTGTTTTAGACATTTGATTCACATGCGCTTAGTCTTTCCACCGCCCCTCTCCTCTTTTTCCCAACACTGTTGGTGACAGCGACTTTGTCAGCAGGATGTGATGTGTGACCTCCACAAAAAACTGAACGATGTCCCTAAAATTTGATGTGAAAATGTGAAAATGAGCTGAAATTAAACCTTTTGCTCTTGTGCGCTGCTCCGCGACTGCACATTTAAGCCTACATTATGTATTACCTAAATATATTTTCTTTCTCCTCTCGTGCACAGTCTGCCCTCACAGAATGCGGTTTGGCCGCTTGCATACTTTATCCATTACAAACCTTGCCTCTGCATGCACCTGGCCATCAGGTGAGAAAGACTCTTACTTGACAGCATGGATGATGTGATGTTTATGTATTTTAATTCACTTATCCATGGTAGATGCACAAATGAACAAGGAAAAGTGATTAAACAAAGAGCAAACACATAGTCGGACCGTCCAAATAACCCTCTGCGGGATTATTATTAACCTTAAATGCTCGCATGATTGAGCAAACTGGAAAACTCCAGCCGTGGCAGAAACATTCCGCTCTGAAACGCATCACGTCTCCACGTTTGGTGTGAGGATGCAGCTGATTGTCCTCAAAGCTGAACCAGCATGCAGAACCAGTGGCTGAGCAGAGCTCTGCAGACGGTAGAGCCTCCTGCAGCTGACAAGAAGCGCGGAACGGGGGTGAGTGGCACAGAATGATGCGGGATAATAGGGCTTTAGAATCTCGTGCTGTCTTTGGCAGATTTGATTTTGGGGGGTAGTGCCCCCCCTTGCCCCTGCCTGATGCCGGCTTTGTTCTGGTACCTAAAAAAAAATCTCACCCATCTGGACTAAATGACTACGGGCCAGTTGTCCCTTATATCCCACATCAGAATCTAGCGGAGACTGTTATTAGCTCATCTTAATAACTGGAACACCTGACAGGACCCATTACAGTTTGCTTATCGTAATGGGCCATCATGGGATGCCATCATCTACCTGCTTCAGAGAGCCCAATCTCATTAGGACCAATCAGGAAGCTTTAAGGATCTTTGATTTCTCAAATGTGCAGAACACAGAAGAGATCTATCTATCTATCTATCTATCTATCTATCTATCTATCTATCTATCTATCTATCTATCTATCTATCTATCTATCTATCTATCTATCTATCTATCTATCTATCCATCCATCCATCCATCCATCCATCCATCCATCCATCCATCCATCCATCCATCCATCCATCCATCCATCCTTCCATCCATCCATCCATCCATCCATCCATCTACGCACTGAATTGTTCAACCAAAAGAGCCTTCTGAGAATTTGTGCATCCATTGTGATAAATGTTGTCATTTTGTATTTGCACCTCTTCTGTGTATAATTTTAGAAAATTATGTGTCAGTATTGCATGATGGGTTGTTAAATTGGTCGCATTCATTTCACCAGTTTCTGTAAGATCAAGTTGACCCAGTTAAACTCTTAAAACTCTGACGCTACCGGCATCCTCTGCAAGCTACCAGGCAATGGGAAATGGAAATATTACAGTACATTCATGCAATTATCTTTTTGTCTGACTGACAGAGTCTCTGCGGTTGCAACAAGTCCTGGATCGTTTTAACGCCTTATCTTCAAAATCAACTTCAAAACTTGGAGATATTTTTGCAGTCAGAATGTAAAGTGATGTTTAAGCTTCACCTTTAACTTGCATTGTATGAAACATAAAGTGTGGAGTTACAGTAGATTTATTCAAAGGTTACTTCTGTTCACTCACGGCAGAACCTGAGCTTTTCTCACTGTGAAGAAAAATATGAAACTAATGTGTGCAGACGAGGTAAATCATGCTAAATTGCTCCATTATCTGCGTTGCCGACTGCGCCCACTGATCTGAGGGAGCCAGTTTAGTTGATAGGAGTTGTGGACAAATAATCTGAAGTCGGTGTGAAGGTGTTGAATATTAACTCTCAGACTGGTGCGCTGGGCTCATGATCAGGTATCTGCCCCTGTCAAACTGTAGTCAGCACTTTTGGCTGCTAGGACTCATCTGTCAGTAGTTTGATTGGTCTCTACTTGCCTAAACTGATGTATCTGTCCTCTAAAACGAAACAGACGGCCAAGGCTTTACCTGGGTGATTTAGGCAGGCACTGAGTCAGCAACCTGTCTCTCCTAATGGCTTTCAGTTACAGCGTATGGCTTCAACTGAGGAAATGGGGCCTGTTTTCCAAATACAGTGGGTTATTTGAATGCTGACTAATGTCTTTTTTTTTCCATTAACACATCTAAAATCATCCCATGTGCAGTAGTAATCAGTTTAAATGCATCAAGCATGCTGGTCTACGTGGTGTGTACACATATATCTGGTCGGGCTGCTCCTCTAATGTGTCAATTCATATTGTAGGTTTTATCTTTTTTTTGTAATTCACTTTCTATTGTCTTTTTTTGGACTGATTACAGGTTCTTGTAAGAAACAACAACAATGGGCCTCATTCATTTCTTCTGATGAATCTTCTTAAATTTGTTGATAAGATGTACTTGAGTAGTTTTTTTTTTTCTTTAGTAAAATCCTCTGTCAGTTCATGAAAGTGTTTTTAGACTGCAGAATTATTGCATCTTTTAGGACTGGTATCGTTAAAAGATAACTTCCTTTTTTCCAACCTGGACCTCATTTCTAGCAGTTTATACATGCATTTACTCACCGGTAAAATTTCTGTATCACTTGACTGCTTAGAAAGATATTACATTGAGTTGACCTTCGGCGTACATCCATACAACGCGAGAGATGGGGCAGCCTCTCATAAGGCATTATCTGCGGCAAAAACTCCTTTATTTCATCAAAACTTTAAGTAGAATGAACAAACAAACAAGTACTATTGTCCTGTGAGTTTAGAATGAACTCCGTTAGTTATTGGGTAGGTTTTCTCAACACTTTATAGGCCGCCCACGCTGCTGTACAGCTGAGAGAGCAGCTTGCTACCCAGACACCAACAAACTGAAAACTTTGAACCAATTGTCTCGATTCAATTTGATTTTGATACAATTCAATATTGACGTAATTGCTTTGATATTGATTCAGTAGGTAGTAGAAACTCTGTTGTAGACTTTTAAATATTTATTTTCATGCCAAAGTGAAAATATGTCGTATGTCACCTCATATTTTGGGGTAATAAAACATCTCAACGTAAAAAAAAAAAAAAAAAAAAAGCCATTTTGGTGTTTTTCCTTACATTTTTTCATGTTATATAAGTAAATTACAAAATATAGGAAAAGAAAAGGAAATAGTCCTCTCACCTTCATGCCCATCACTGGAGTGCCCAAAAGCACAAGATGTGCAATACTCAGAGACATGGCCAAGGTGAGAAAGGCTGAAAAACCACCACCACTGAAAAAGACACACAAGCTGAAACGTTAAGACTGGGCCAAGAAATATCTCAAGACTGATTTTTCTAAGGTTTTATGGACTGATGAAATGAGAGTGAGTCTTGATGGGCCAGATGGATGGGCCCGTGGCTGGATCGGTAAAGGACAGAGAGCTCCAGTCCAACTCAGACGCCAGCAAGGTAGAGGTGGGGTACTGGTATGGGCTGGTATCATCAAAGATGAGCTTGTGGGGCCTTTTCGGGTTGAGGATGGAGTCAAGCTCAACTCCCAGTCCTACTGACAGTTTCTGGAAGACACCTTCTTCAAGCAGTGGTACAGGAAGAAGTCCGCATCCTTCAAGAAAAACATGATTTTCATGCAGGACAATGCTCCATCACACGCATCCAAGTAACTCCACAGCGTGGCTGCAAGAAAGGGTCTAAAAGAAGAAAAACTATTGACATGGCCTCCTTGTTCACCTGATCTGAACCCCATAGAGAACCTGTGGTCCCCCATCAAATGTGAGATTTACAAGGAGGGAAAACAGTCCACCTCTCTGAACAGTGTCTGGGAGGCTGTGGTTGCTGCTGCACGTAATGTTGATGGTGAACAGATCAAAACACTGACAGGATCCATGGATGGCAGCTTTTGAGTGTCCTTCAGAGAAAGGTGGCTATATTGGTCACTGATTTGTTTTTGTTTTGTTTTTGAATGTCAGAAATGTATATTTGTGAATGTTGAGCTGTTATTTTGGTTTCCCTGGTGAAAATAAATAATTGAAATGGGTGTATATTTGTTTATTGTTTAGTTGCCTAATAATTGTGTTTGCCTAATAAACCTGATATAGGATGTTGATGTCATTAGACCACACCCCTTCTCATTACAGAGATGCACATCACCTGATATGCGCAATTGGTAGTGGGCTTTGGGCCGATACAGCTTGGAGTAAGTCAACATGCATAAAGAGGATGATGTGGTCAAAATACTCATTTGCCTAATAATTCTGCACTCCCTGTAGACTGACAGAGAAGCTTGAGAATTTACATAACCAGGGGGAGACAGGAGTAGATCCACTGCTTTCCTGTATCAGCAGGGGCTAGTTGAGGTGAATCTGACTTCTGATGAAGATAGCTCCACATCAGCTCATTTCCAATCCTGATCGCCTTGCCTTGGAGGTTTTGCGGTCATACTCTCCTAGAAGGAAATCCAGGGGCAGACCTAGGACTCCCTGGAGGAATTGTATACCCCCTCTAGTCTGGAGATACCTAAGGATGCATTCAGAAGAAGCTGGACAGTGCTGCTGGGGAAAGGAATGTCTGTGCCTCTTTCCTGGACATGTAGCCTCAGCGACTCAACATTGGATAAGCAGCAGAAAATGGATGGATCCAACTTTTTTATACTCTGGAGACTAAAGGTAGAATATGCAAATAACACTATGATGCTAATTGTGTTCTGTTGTAGTTTTTGTATGCGTACAGTGGATTTTTTTTTATTGCTGTAACACTTCTAGGCCACCGTACATTTATGATTAGCAGCGTCAGTCATGAGCTTAACTTTATAATCCATTACTTTTAGATTAACCCAGCCTTACAGCAAAACAGGAAACTCTACAAAACATAATTATCTCAGTTAACCTTGGAAGCCTTGTCTTGAGCAATGGGATCCCACAAGGTTTTGTACTTGGCCCCATATTATTGCCATCTCATAATGGTCAGGTTCGGGGAACATAATGTTTTTTGGCCACATTAAAAACAGTACTGGGAGATGGAATTGAACACTATAGGCTGTGTCCTAATTCAGAGTCTGCACACTTCGAAGTGCATATTTGTCAGCTGCAAACAGTACATCACAGCAATTCATCAAGTACTGTCCCATTTCAAAAGCCTCCAAAGGACACTCCAAATCCACCCTACAAACCCCAGTACCGAACGCTACTGATAGTGTGTCCTCCACGGCCTCGTGTGTCCCAGAATTCATTTTCCACAAGATGGTTGAAAATAAGTAGCAGAGCTCTGAGTGTAATATTTGGATATATTTGTGGATGATTAGTCTTAAAGGGAGGGTTTACAGGCTACATACAACATATATCCCCTGAGGAAAGTTTAAAAATTTGTGATCAAGCTCAAAATGAGAGATTTGCCTCGGAAAACTAATTTATTTGAAACTATTCAGTTAATAAGTAAGAGAACCAACACGGGTGGTGCCAACGATGGGTTAATGCTGCATTAACATTCAACTAATGACAGATAAATGAAAAAGAATGAAATGCTCAACTCTATTTAGATCTTACAAAACAGAATTGACAGGAAGAATAATGTCACTAGACAGCGGTCAGTGGGACAGGAGCACAAAGGGAAATTCTGAAGGCGAGGCTGTCTCATCTCACAAATGGTAGGCTGCTTCAGAGTGCGCAGACTATGTAGGATACTCCATAGCTTTTGTAGTCCAGCACTGAGGTGTGCAGATCCTGAACTGGAACACAACTGTTACGTGCCTTTATTACAAGAACTGAAGCCGATCCTTCACCTTAATAGAAACAGCATCTAGGAAAGGACTTCTATACATTAATGGAAGAATTCATTATCGTGACGATAAAGATATACTGTACCCAAATATGTGGCCTACTTTTCCTTCTGAAGACTGCACATACTATTTGCTTAAAATCTGGTTATCAACAGTTAAAATGGATTGTAAAGTGATTGTAAGGGTTGACTGAACATTGTAAGCATAGAAACTCTGCTAAAGATTAATTCTGGATTAACCCGTTAAGACCTGGCTATATTATGACAAGTAAAATGTCTAAAAAGACATGTCAAAAGTAAATGAAGATACTCCACAATCAGTTCATGTTCATGTTCATGTTTAGAAATACTGGGATCTCAGAGAATGCATACCCAGTGTGAAAAAATATCTGTTACCACGCCTGAGAAAAGAAATGTGAAACCTCTAGAATCATGTTTTGTTAACACTGCAAAAACTTAATGTTTTACAAATTATGTATAGTTCTAGTCAAAATATGTCATTGCATTCGATATAAGACATAATTACCCAAAGAGACACATTTTGATTAAACAAAATTATGAGACACAAAACTTTACAATACAAATAAAATATAGCTTAGACTGAATGAGTTTTCCAGCTAATTTCAAGATTATCTAAAAATTAGCTGGAAGTCTTATTTCAAGAAATCTTATCAAGAGAATTTTCATTTGTTCCATTGGCAGATTTCTTTTTTCTTATCACAAGCTAAAAAAGAAAAAAAGAGCCTTTATTTTCTTCTTTTTAAAAATTATTTTAGGAGTGGCCTTTTTTTTCCCCAGCGAACATCCCGTGTAACTGGAGAAACATCTGCATACTATAAATGCGGACAAGAATAAAGCCCACATTTAATGTTGGTAATCTTAAGATCCTTAGGCTGTGATGCATCATGATTTTATTCTGGAAATCAATGCATGAACTGCTCTGAAAAGCAAACACAGTAATCACTGCGTCCTCAACCACAAGTTAAACCTCCACCACAAAACGAGAAAAGATCACAACCATAAAGTATGTCTGCTTGTTTACTCTTATCAGGTCAAACCAAGCTCAGTATATTGACGAAAACAGGGACAAAGATAAAGATTTATTGACAGTTTAACCTCTCTTTTACACTGGCACTTTCTCCAGAGGCAGAAAAATAAGAGGTTTTGAGCAGGAAATCCTCTTTCAAACAATGCTCGGACTGACAGTGAAAGGAAGGACTGAGGTGAAGTTAAATATGAATTAAACTCTGACGTCTCTTTTGGACATATTGGGCTCTGTGCTCTCCAGCTAAAGGAGTAAAGAAAACATCCAACACATGCTTTAAAACCAGTATCTCTGATTTAATATGAGTGAATATATGAGAGTCTTTACATCTTTTCAGATTTTTGATCAGTCTTTTTATTCTTTGGTTTGCAGTTTAATTAAATTCAGCTTTATCTTTTGTATAGCACCAATTCATGACAAAGGACCTCTACCCACTGGCCTCTGACCCAATGGCCAGCCAAAGAGCTTTGGACCGGTTCCAGATCCTGGCCTGAGGTCTGGGGCGGCCAGGACTTTAAGACCCCATGAAAGACAATGATGTTGGGCCCACTTAAATATTTTATGTAAGATTAAAAGCTGCAATAAAGATGTACTGAAGACCATTATTTAGCGTTGATGTAATGCTTTCTTGTAAAATTCCAATACTGTAAAGATTTCTTAATATTAAAGAAAGCTAAATTTATACAATGGGTCAAAAGTTTCACAACACCCTATTTCCTTTATTCTCAAACTGTGGTAAGTGTACCACCAGTGGTATGCAAACTCCTTCCAGTGGTACACAGGAAAGCAGGGCAGGAATTTCACAGCACCCTCAATGGCCATGAAGCTTATCTGCTGTTCTGCACGCAGTACAGTGGTATGTGACATTAAGTATCACCAGGCCAAACAGGACTTAAATCTAACGCACAGTTCAAATGTAGGTGGTAGCTTGTGTCCAAAATAAGGAGGACATGGGGCCACCCCCTGTCATGGAGAAGTTTCCTTTCTGACATGCTGTCACTTGGTGAAATACACTTACATTTGGATTTTGAACACAGTAACGGTGATAGCCCTCGTTTTGGGCAGTGGATGATGAAGATTTGATGTGTGGGCCTTGGGAACTATCATAGACATCATAATGAGGTGGAATTAGGTGACTGAGAATATGAAAAATCTGAATTTGGGCATATCTTCCATAGAAAATGCTCAATTTGAAAGGAAGATTCTGCTTCACGGGGGTGAACTGGATATGCACACAAACAGTCTTTGGGACGTTAGCTACAGCCTCACGGTTGGAATTTTGAAAATCAGAGGTCAGAAGGAAAGTTATGGCTGCTGATTTTTTAGCCACCCAACTTCAAAACAAAAACACATGCTCCTACTAAGTTCTAGATAACTACTTTATAGTTTCCCACTACTTTCCTAGTAACAAAGCAAATTTTGTGTCCCTTATTGTAAAGTGTTACCCATGCTAAAGTAAAAACCTCACAAATACAAGTCATAACAGCACAAAACAGCATGATGTAGTGCAGTGAAAAATGTATCTAGTGTAAACTAAATAAAGATTTAGCATAAAGATACTATCATCAATACAGATTATGCCCCTTTTCCACCGTCCCTTTTCTGCTCAACTCACCTCATCTCGCCTCGGTTTTTGGGCTTTTCCACTGGGGGTTTTCCAAGCTGAGGTGATACAGTTTCTGTACCTCCTCTGGCGAGGTTCTGAGCGTGTTGAAGCGAGCTATGTCTGACGTCATCTCACTGCATGCCACCTATTGGCCAAGGGGTTAGCCAATCAGATGTCAGGGTCAGAGAGTGACATCATTAAATGAGCGACAGTTCACACTCCCTACCAGTAAGCGGCGGTAACGCAACTCATGAATTGATAGCCAGCCGTTGGTAAAAACAACAACAGAAGAAGAAGATGAGAAGAAGTAATCCGGGAGGAACGGATGATATCATTATTGGTGCTGCACTTCAAAGCATTCATGCTGTTAGCAAGTTCACCTCTCAATGTGAAGATTGCGGGTTCAATTCCCTTTTCTGCTGAACAATTTGTTTTTTCTCCACGATCTTGTTAAGATAGATAGATAGATAGATAGATAGATAGATAGATAGATAGATAGATAGATGATTCAGATTCTGCTTATTCTTATGGTTGCTGCCTCTTGGCCAGGAACACTTGTGGTTGGGGTAATGGATTGTAATTGAAAAGCTACCAAACCAAGTTGAATTGAGTTGAGTTTAGGTGAGTTGAGCTGACCTGCACTAGTGGAAAAGGCCCATTAGAAATTAAAGATTGCAGGATGTGTGCTTTTGGCCCTACTTGTGAAAATGGTCTTCTCATATTTTCATTTAGGAGTAAACGATTGATTCACAGCCTCCCCTGTGAACAGTCCATCACTAATAGGGTAAGCCTTTGCTACTGTATGTTCAGGTTGGTCACGATGGTGGTACTTGGAGAGCTTGATGTTTACTCAGGTACTGTAAAAAGTTTGAGAACCACTGCCCAATTTAATTTGATTTAATTATTTATTTATTAGTGTTCTTGTTGGAATTCAAGCAGTTCAAGGATTTTTTATTGTTATTATTCAACCTTTATTTAACCAGGAAAAAAGGCCCCATTGATATTAAAAACCTCTTTTTCAAGAGAGCCCTGGCAATGATGATACAAAAGGAGATGATGAGCTTAATGAAAAAAAGGATAAGGTTTTCTTCCTCTTCAAAAAAATGTACATTTCAGAATCATACAAAAGGCCTTTTTCAGACAGCAAAAATGAATAACAACTACATCTGTTCTGCAATAACAGAAGTTGAACAAGCCTCGAACATTGCTACCGTTTGCAGGAGGTCACCCAACATCTTTTAAGTACTTACAAACCCATCTATCTTTATATAGGGAACTGGGAAAATAGTGGTGTTTTAAAACTTTTGACTGATAGCGTATATTAACTTTTTAGTAGAATAAAAAGGTAACCCCAGGGATTAAAGCAAAAAAATTTTGTTTGACTGAAATAGTTTTCCCTGGCCAGCTGCTATTTCCCGGCTATGTATATGCCAACCGCACCACGCTTTAAGAACGACCCCGTCTGCCATTTGGTCACTTTTCAAAATTTCTAAGTAAAACAGTAAAATGCTGCATCAGCCCTTTGGACCTCGTATGCAACATTTAAGTTGTACGAAGGCTTTTCTTTTCTACACTATTGAAATACCCAAAACTAACAGCAAGAAGAGTAAGATCTGACAGTTTTTGTCAGTTTGCTGTAAGGTAATTCTGTACTGTCCTGTTTACTAGCTGGGTGAGTGACACACCCAAATTTTCAGCCAGTCATCAATAAAGTATTCCTTTTTCCTTTCCATCTATCTAAAATGTTATTGAACTATTTCATTAATTTTTGTTTTTCCTCAGTTTTTAATGTATTCTTACAAATAAATTACCATCTATAAATCTTTTCAATGCAAGTTTTATTACTCTTACAATACCTAATAAATCAGAAGAAATGACTGTACTTGTTCCAGCTGTGCCAGGAAAGAGGCCTGGATATAGAACTACTGTAAATTTAGTCACATCCGCGTCTTTACGGTGAAAAAAAAAGGTCGCCAACATGTAAATCTAACGGACTACCGTGGATCCTCATCAGTTTGTCTTTCATTTTTGAAGATCTTCCTTTAAATAGACTTTATGTTTGGCTGCTGTAAACATTATTATTTTATAGAGAAAAAGGGATGATTTTTAAAGCTCCAGAAAATCAAAATAAAATCAATAATTTACATGATAACTGGCTAGCGGTATTTTCATGGCTTGATGAGACTTCTGACTAGTAAATCAGACATGACTTTGTAATAGTAACAGCTGACATTATTCTTATATGATAAAGCATGTTAACTTAGAACGTACATGCAGGTAGAACCAGATATGTCACAAGATCGGGAAACTTAGCATCTCTGTTGATGACATCTTGTCAGAATAGTATATCGTAGCTTTATCTGTAATTTAGGCTGCGGCTCTGATAAAAAACACAGTTTATAAAGAAGCTGTATTTACAGATAGGTTATTAAAGCGGTAAGCCCAGAGAAGCCGTGGGCTACAGTGGGTTTACAATGACAGTACCCGTTTTTATAATCATCAATATTCAATTCAGGTTCATAATCTTAAATGATGCAGGATTTGTTTTCACTGACAAGCCGGTTTTTAGTCTCGCAAATACCAGACAAGATGCAGGTCTGCACTGCTCGCTGCAACAAGGAGCTCCACAAGCGCTGCAACGTTACTGTCATACAAGCTTCTCTACCTCGCTGCCAAAGCCAGGAAAAAACGCACAGCGGTGACAGCTGTAGCAACACGGAGATAAAGTTGAACTTTCATTACGTTAACATTAAAAGTTAAATATGTAATAGCCTACAGACTGAACAGCGACATCACGTTTGTCTAGGTTGTAGTTAGAACGGTAGAAAAACAACTCCAGCCGTTTGGGTGCCAGGCTCACTGCCGATACGCATGTGACCAACAGCCTGCAGCATGTCCAACAAGTAACGCAGAGGAGTTTATAACTGACAGCTAGCGTTAGCCATGTTAGCAAACAAGTTAGCTTACCGATCCAGGAGGAAAGTCGCCATTTCCATGTTTTGACACCGGGAAAAGGTGGGTCCATTAGTGTAGTCTTCACCTAAATTTACTCCAGGTTTTGCTCTTCTCAGGTCACTCCTCCTCAGAAACAGATAACAATATCTCCAGGGCTCTGAAGCAGCTGTTTCAGTCGCCGCTGCTTCACTGTTTCCTCCTAACTGTGCCCAAAATATTGTTTCCACACAGAGATCGTATACCCTCCAAACGACCTGTGGAGGTATTATTTTCTTTTAAAATATAGCTTTCAATGAAAATGTTCCATATTCAACCTTTAACTCTAACCTCAACAGTAGAGGAGGAGACATCGGGTAATGCGAGACACCCACTGTTTCTTGGCAAATAAACACATTTGTGGTGAGGTGACCAGTATGTTTTCAAGGCCCTCCCATTACCCCCTTACCAGGAAGAAGTTGTGCTAGTGCGATGTTAAGTATGTTTTTTTCACAAAAATGTGTTTTTTGCATGTAAAAGTACATTTTCTTGCTGTGAACTTTATCAGCTGTTGTGTCAAAGCAAATTGATTCAGGTAGAAAAACTTATATCAAGCATGTTGATGAACCTCTAACATGTAAAACCATGTACTTGATGCTGGTTAAAGATTAGCCGAAATTGCAAGATATGTTGTTTTTTCAACAAAAAAAAAAAAAAATGGCTGTGGGGTTAAGTGAGACACTGTCTTGAAGCACAAAGCACAAGTTTAGTTTAGTCTTAAACATGTTTTAGTGTAATATTATTCCAGGCTGTTCTTACAGGTTTTGATGGTCCCATATTCTGACCCCGAGGTTGCGTACTAGCTGGTTCTGACTGTCCCTTGTCCTGACCCCACACTGTGAATGTTAATTAAAACATTTTGACTCATATTATGTGGCATTTCTTTTTCTTTTAAAGTACTTTGGATTTGGGCTGCCACAAACTATTATTTTGATAGTCAAATAGTCACCGATTATTTTGGCGATTAATTGACTAATGGGATGGTAAAAAAAATTGTAGCATATTTACAGAACTAGTCAAAATTTTGAAAACTTTCTCATTAAATCTAATGGAAAAACATGTCCAAACTTTTCTGGTAGTGTGCATGTTTATGTCAATATACAATTCTAGAAGCTGACCAGATAGAAAGACCAGGCAGCAAAAGGTACAGTGGCAATTTTTAGAGGAAAAAGAACGCTTGTAAACAATAAATGATCTGTCGATAATAAAATTAGTCGCCAACTATTTTGATAGTCGGCGATTAGTTGATTTATCATGGCAGCCCTACTTTGGATAAATTTCAAGTGTTTGAAAAATTTGCTTATTAGACCAATCCCTGTGATTCTGCTACCTTTCTAAAGGGTAGTTTTGGAATGTATGGTTGTCAGTCTAGCTGTAATTGTTAAAAATGGATTGTTATGGTAGTTTTAAAGTGGAAAATGTAGGAGGATCAGCTTACCCACTAACTGGTTCACTTTACCCCACTGATTTTTTTTTTGTTTGTCTCATTTTACCCCGAGGCTGGGGTAAAGTGAGACACAAGACCACTTTTAAAAAAAACAATCATATTTTCATTGCCCTTTGTCCTAAAAACATTCTGATCATTTCCATAACTAGGAAACATCCTGAATTAATGGGAAATGTGTCAATTTTACAGATGTATCATTTTATCTTGGCAAGAGGGGAGCAAATGCTAAGAGTAGGAAGTGGGGAGTGGGTGGCCTAGTGGTAGCGTCGTGGGCTTTGGCGCGGAGGACCCGGGTTCGAGTTCGAGTCCCCGACAGTCCTAGGTTAAACACTGTGGACCCCTGAGCAAGGTCCTTAACCCTCCAACTGCTCCCCGGGCGCTTTAAGTAGCAGCCCACTGCTCTCTGATACTCAGTACAGAGATGGGTGAAATGCAGAGCCCTAATTTCCCCTCGGGGATCATACAAGTATAACAAAAAAAAAAAAAAAAAAAACTGTGTCACATTACCCCACTCTCCCCTACATCATTTAATGGCATTAATAAGCAGCAAACAGACACTCACCAAAGCTGCTGTCTGACGACGTTAGTTAAACCACAGATAACATCAGACCTGTAGCTTCATTAATTCCAACCATGCTAACATTCTTTTGTCTCAGGTGTTTTAAACAGGTCTCATAGTCCAACGGTTCGACTTCGTTAACATGTCAAGACCGGTCAAGACTTGCCATTCCATAGGTTGCACTGACTCGCCCTCTTCTGTTTCTGATTGGCTAACGTTACGGCCTTACCAGGTTTCATTGGTTGAGAGCAGCATCATGTTAACAACAAGAATGAAAAAAGTGTTCATGCAACCGCAACAAAATCAAGTTGATCTATTTTTTTCCCTCTCGTTTTCCAACTGATGGAAATCCGTCCCAGCGACCGAAAAACTTTAATCCCTGTAACCCTCTTTTGAAAATAAAAACAGCTGATTTTTAGACTAGTTTCAGCAGAGGGAGGAAGGGCCATATGGCTTTTTATTAGTTGCATAAAGTGGGTCCTTGAACACACCCAATGGAACTTTTAGCAGTTTTCTCAGGGCCCCCTATCAACATCTAAACTAGCATCCATCTTCCATTGTACCTGTACTGTGATTCACTCTAGCCAGTAAAAGACAGTCTTATCTTGACTCTTGTTCTGTCCCTTCCTCTCTTTCTTTTCCTCTCTTCCTTTTCCTCTCTTCCTCCAGTAATGTTTACTTGCGTTTCTTTACCAAATCCAACACGAATCAAAACACCTAAGGCCCTATCCCAGATGGAAAACTTTTTGTGCGGTTTCTGAGCCTTGGGACGCCTCTGGGCAGTGACGGCTCAAAAATGTGCATACTGAATGTTGGTGTGCCATCAAAACGAGTCAGAAAAGCATATTTTAAAAGTCTGAAAGTCACGTTGTGTGTCTTTAAGGACCATTGTTTGGTAACCATTTCTCTGATTTTTTTATGATTTCTGTAGCAGACGTGTTTCAACCAGAGGGCAAACTCCGCTGGAAAAAAGTGAAGCCTGGATGTTACGTTTAATAACTGTAGTTCTTCCTTCATCTGCTAGGGGCCTCAAAACTGAGCATTTCCCCATAGACTCCCATGTTAAAAAGGCCAACTTTACAGCAGAAATAAACATGTTTACAGCCTGGTTCAAAACATCATTTTAGGTTTAATAGGGTCAAGTTTACCTTCATGTCAAGTGTGTGGGGGGTGAATTTTTTTATAACTCATCCGTTGAGATGTTATTCAATCTTGAAATTAAACATAATAAGGGGCATATCCTTTTGCTGGCCGATGGCTAAGAGTTTGCTTCTTGTTTGCTCTTGGTAAGGTCTCTGTCTGCAGCAGATTAACACAATGATGGTTTTTAGAAGCTAACAGCAAGTCCAAACATGCCTTATAGCCCGCCCCTTAGGAGGTTAATCTTTGTTAGCTCTTGTAAGTTTTGAGTTAGCTTGGTTAGCATTTAGCCCAGGGTACGTTTGCTGTCAATCATTTGTCCTGAGGCCGCACTTTGCCCATTTTAGTATTTTCAGGGAGTGATGACACTCACGACCATAGACCGTTAATAGAGGGGAACAAACCTTCTGCTACGTCATCCGTTGGTTTCTGAAGAGCTAAAAGTAAAGCCAGTTGGGCGTGTTCCACCGTTGCCATCTTGCCATGTCACGTGTGTCGTCACTCCCAGAAAATACTAAAATGGGCAAAAGCAAGGCTGCTCCGAGCTGCGGGGAAAATGATTGACAGCTGACATACTCTGGGCTAAATGCTAACCGGGCTAACTCGAAACTAAGGAGCTAACGGAAGATTAGCCCCCTAAGTGGCAGTGTAAAGGTAAGACACGCTTAGACTTGCTATTAGCTGGCTAAAAACCACCATTGTGCTACTCTGCTACAAACTTAGATCTTACGGAGAGCAAACAAGGAGCTAAGTAGGAGCCACCGGTCGGCAGGCCGGGCTTCCGGTCTGCCGCATGTCTGTCAAAAAGACACGCCCTGAATTATGTGTAATTTCATGATTAAATGACATCTAAACAGATAAGTTATAAAAAAAATTCACCCCCCTCACAGTTGACATGAAACTGAAGGTAAAATGATTTTTTGAACCAGGCAGTAAACATGTTTATTTCTGCTGTGAAGTTGGCATTTTTAACATGCGAGTCTATGGGGATTTGCTCTGTTTTGCGATCAGCCCCTAGTGGATCAAGGGAGAACTACTAAAAATTACTTCTTCCGGGTAGTGTCATTGTTGTTAAGGTTGCCACTTGCTCACGACATGGCAAGATGGCAATGGTGGAAAACACCCAACTGGCTTCACTTTCCCCTATTCAGATGTGACCAGAAACTGCGTCCATTTTTTTTTTTTTTTAGTCTTTGGTTTCAACCGAGTCCTCCCTCATATGAGCTGGTGGTGATTTTCAATAAACCTCCAGACTTATAGGTCCATAAACAACTGTAATGATAACAATAGGCAAAACTCATGTATTTACACTCTATCAGTCCCCGTAACCCCCTGCTTTGTAAGTTCTTAGTTAAAAATGTCCCTTTTGAGTGTATTTTATTCATATAACATTATATAACATATAATATATAAATATATATATATATATATATATATATATATATATATATATATATATATATATAATATATATATATATATATAACATATATAACATATATATGTTATATGTTATATAACATATAACATAATATATTCATATAACATTTTATTCATATAACATATTTTATTCATATATTATTGTAATTTCCCTTCGGGGATGAATAAAGTATTTTTCATTTCATTTCATTCAATTGTATTTCATTATGTTCCTGCAAAGTAACCTTCAGTCATGAAAGGCACTCAGAAATAAAAGGTTTCATTATTGGTCTCTATTTGCTTGATAAAGTTTCCAAGCCCGCAAAGAATAGCAAACTTAAGCAGTAAAAGTACATTGTATGTTGAGGAGTTCTTGAGGTAGAAAATAATGTCTGATGATTGTTTCCATGCATGCCCTTTACAGTATGAAGGAAAGAAACTATGTAAAGGCTTCTCTTGTTGTGCAGTTTACTATACTTTGAAGCTTTAGTCTCAAAAATGAAGAACATTTCAAGGGCTGAGCCACACTAAACATTACTGGTGAGGATCAGCTTGTTATAACGCTGATGCAGAATCCGTAGTACAGGCATTAACACAATTAATCAGTTAACTGATCTTATTCACAGAACGTATTTACGCTTGATATACTTTTCATGTTATTTAGTTTCAATTTCTTCCTCACTTGTCATGTATTTCTATATTTAAGACAAGGCAAATTTATCTATAGGCTATAGCTCATAAGGCAAAGAAATGTGTACTGCACTGTAAAACAGCAAAACATCAGTTTAACTTAAAGACACAACTTCCCCTGCTGCCTTTAAAAAATGTGTGTCAACAAAGCTTGAAAGTTGTCTTAGTTTCTCATTCAAAATTCTGCTTCATCATGTTGACTCAAGAGTAATTAATTAATTCCTTGATTTCAAAGCACAAATTGTTTTAATACTTGAAGGTACAGTAAAGCAAATTGTTATTTTGGATTGCAAATGCTAGAAAACATTCATCACCTTTCTTGATTATTCTAAAGACCCAAAACGCAATTTTTTGCAGTTTTCTCAGTGACGCACCCCCAATCATCGGCTAAACTATCATCCATCTTCATCTCTCCTGTACTGTGATTCACTTCAGCCAGTAAAAGACAGTCTTATCTTGACTGTTTCCCTTCCTCTTTTTCTTTTCTCCTCTTCCTCAGGTAATGTTCACTTGCGTTTCTTTGCTGAATCCGCCAAGGTGCACGTTCTAAACGGCCCTGTGTTTATGTCTGGTTCATATCCATTTGCAAGGATGTGAACTGCCATTATCCACTCCGACATGGATCCCCAACTGTCGAAATCACAACACTTAAATTTCCTCCAAACGTCTCATCATTCAGACAATAAGGGTTAGGGTATATCAGATTGGTAGTGTGTCGGAATGACAGCATGTAACCAGATGTGACGCGGTGCACAACCAATAGTCGGCTGCAACGTCACGGCCGCGTCCTGGATGGAAAAGTGACATAATGCTGTTTCTGAGCCTCGGGATGCTGTTGGGCAGTGACGGCTCGAAAACGTGCATAATGAATGTTGCTGTGCCATCAAAACGAGTCAGAAACGCATATTTTTAAGCTGGAAAAGTTATGATGTGGGTCTCTAAATTTCTGTTTGAATATACTTTGACTTAAAAATGGTCTAGGGTGATTTTGACAAAAAAAAAGTATACTTTGATACTTTTAAATGCATTAAACTGCATAATGCTAGAATATTGTTTTTTAGCAGATGCAGGGCAGGTTTGATGTAGGACACGCTTACACCTGAGAGGATGTTTGTAAACTTGAAGAGGTTTAAGGGCACTGTTAAAGGCCTCCTTCCACTGAAAACCCATTTAACTTGCTTTGCTCCTTCTGAAATACGGAGGGTTTCCCCTTGTTTACTTACACATGCTGACTTGCTAGCGTTGCGTTCCCCCCAGTCGGCTGTGCTTCCTCATCACAGAAACAATACGAAGAGAAGAGCGAATCGGGAACAGCCTTGCACTTCTACGTAACATTGCAAATAGCGTATCCCACGTGGGGTTTCTATCTGTCCATTGGAAGGCAGGTAACCCTCCACTACACACTAGAAGTAAAGACGGCACGACTGTAGCTTCGGAGTTGAGAAGCTAATTAGCTAACTGTTTGTTAGCATGACGGTACAAACTTGTTTGTCGGCTCTATTTCCTGTCTGTAGCGAAATAAGAGCGGAGGGCGGAGCTTCCTTCATACACTGATGGCAGGCAGCCAATCAGACGGAAATTCATGAGAAGGACCCGGAAAAGCCTGCCGTTGGACCACAAGCCTCTCTTCTAGTATACAAATACAGCTGGCTACTAAGCAACCAGAAGGTTTTTTTAAACAGAAACGATGCAGAATGCATTCAATAATAATGGAGAACACAGAAATATTAATGAAATGACCACGGAAGTACAACTTTAAAGGTAGGGTTGGCAATGTTGGAAAAACGGTTCGAAGCAAGCCACATCTTTAAAAAAAAAAACACAGGGGGGTCACATGGGGGACGGTGAGAGGGGAGGTACAGAGACGAAACATAAAGGCATCGATTCGTTGTTTCTATAAGTTGTGAATTACCAGTTCCTTTCTTTCAGTGTGAATGGCAGAAACTGGGTCAGAGTTTTAACAGAACTGCAGCTCTCACAGAGGTCTGACTTTTTTCATTCTTTTTTACAAATGCATGATGTATTGACTACTGTCAGGATGGTAGGACCATTTCACCCAGTATGACAAAAAGTGTTTCTGAGTAGGATGACCAACTCTGGCTTGAATGGATTCAAGGACCTCTAAGTCCTGCCACATGGGTACCAGGTATCTGGTTTTCTTGTTTTCTGACATGACCTGAGTTACCTGCTTTGCTCCCACCATCCTTTACCTCGAACTCCATCTAGTTTGGCGTTCAGTAACAACTGAGTGCTGTGGAGGTTTCAGTTCTTTCTGGGGATCTGTCAATTTTGACTTCTTACAGCTGTGTGAAAAATGTCCCACTAGTTCCTTGCAGAGCCCTGTTGCTCGCTTGGTTCATTTTTCACTGCATTTTCTAAAGAGAGAAAAAAAGAGAGAGAGAACACAGTTCTGTAAAATTGACAGTTTAATTCAACCATTAAAAACCAACTCTTAAAAACAACAAACAAAAAAAAAGTTAGCAATAACAACTATATCAAAATGACGATGTAAGTTTGGTGTCGTCAAGCAACGGCTTTTCAGGTGAAACTCATCAATGAAATGCAGTGTAGGGCTAATGGCTCGTGGTCCTGCTTGACTACAAGGAAGACGTAGCGAAATATGCTTCAGAGCTCTGCACTTCTCCCTGCATTCAGCATATATCTATGGGATCGCCACTTGACTAAAATGGGTTCGGAATGGAATTGTGTAACATTTGTCTAACACGTGGATGAATTTTTGAAAGTCTTCCCCTAAAGCTTTATTCAGGGGAATCATCTCCTTTGTAACATATCGTGTTATAGCCTTAGTAATTTCAGTGTGCCTTCTTGAGGGCTTTTCATATGGTGTGACAGAAGCGAGTGCAGCTTAGATGAATGTTTGCTTACTTTTTCCTTGGCTACTACTAGTCGTAGCCGCTTCTTCACCTACTTTTTCTGTACAGGCATCATACTGTTGTTGGTGGTGATTCTTCAGATGTTGGTACAGATCAGTTGTGTTTCCTCTGGATCTGGCTATGGCATTACAACATATTTTGCATTTGGCCCTCTTTTGCTACATGCCATTCAAGTTTAAGCAACTTAAAGTACTCTTTCTTTATTTTTTACTAGTTTGATTTATTTTAGTTTTATATATTTTTTGTATTATTTCAGAATAGTTTTTGAAAAAAAAACATATATATTGGCAGCAATCCACCTTTCACCATAGTTTCAGTGTATAAGCATCATGTTCTAGACATAGAAATAAAGATTACCTATTAGAATAATGATTGGTGATGAAGGACTTACAGCTGTGTGAAAAAGAGTTTGCCCCCTTCCTGATTTCTTAATTTTTTGCATGTTAGTCACTTAAATGTTTCAGATCATCAAACAAATTTAAGTGTGAGACAAAGATGACACAAATAATCAGAAAATGCAGTTTTTAAATGAAGATTTTTATCAGTAAGGGGGGAAAAATATCCAAACTTAAATGGCCCTGCGTGAAAAAGTGATTGTCCCCTAAACCTAATAACTGTTTGGGCCACCTTTAGCAGCAACAACTGCAATCAAGGGTTTGTGATAACTGGAGTCTTCTATAGTGCCGTGGAGGAATTTTGTTCCACTCATCTTTGCAGAATTGTTGTAATTCAGCCACATTGGAGGGTTTTCCAGCATGAACCGCCGTTTTAAGGTCATGCCACAGCATCTCAATGGGATTCAGGTCAAGACTTTGACTAGACCACTCCAAAGTCCTGATTTTGTGTTTCTTAAACCATTCAGATGTGGACTTGCTGGTGTGTTTTGGATCATTGTCCTGCTGCAGAACCCAACTGCGCTTCAGCTTGAGGTCACCAACAGATGGTCGGACATTCTCCTTCAGGATTTTTGGTAGACAGCAGAATTCATGGTTCCATTTACCACAGCAAGTCTTCTAGGTCCTGAAGCAGCAAAACAGCCCCCAGACCATCACACTACCAAATATTTTTTTTGTGGGAAATATTTCTTTTCTGAAAATGTTATTATTTTACCGGAAGAAAAAAGGGAAAAAACACCTAAAAAAAAGAAAAATTTCAAAAAAAACAAAAAAAATTTCCCAAAAATGAGAAAAAAAAAAAAATGAGAGGAGATTTGGTAAATAAAAATTAGGGGATTAATTAGTATTAAGAGAGGGGGAAAAAAGGGGGGGAAAAAAAAAAATAAAGAAATTTGGGACACTGGGGTAGGGGGGGGGCAAACCTCCATCAACTAGTTTGATTTTACAGTGCAGTTTTAGTAATTAAATTGTTTCAATTTGCATGTAACAAAAAGATTCTTATCAGATAATGCCACATTTGCTTAAACACATCACTGAATTCTGCTCAAAGGTATATTCATTTTGAATCAACAATAATTCAGGCCAAGATTTTAACAATGAGGTCACAATGTGACATGACAGCTTGACCTTTTTCAGCTCCTAACAACTTCCTCCCCTCAGTCCAAATGAATGAGTTACAGCATTAAAATGTGTGCATCAGAACATTGTACACACACAAATAGACAACTTGAATAACATGCCTATGGCCTTAGCTGTCATGGGGGCATAATCATGTAAATTACAACGCCTATAAAAAGCACTCACCCCCTTGGATATTTTATCCTTTTATTGTTTTTGTACATCAATCATGCTCAACATAATTTGGCTTTTGTGACCCAAAGAAATGTAAAAAAAAAAAAAAAAAAGTTTTGAATGTCAAACTGAAAACTGATTTCTACCAAAAAAAAAAGAAAGAAAGAAAAGAAAGAAAAGCTGTGGTTTGAGGATGTTTTTGTTGTGTTTTTTTGTTGTGATATTTATCGTGGAATTATAATACTGTGGAATGATGGACAATAACATTCCCAACTGAAAAATTGTGCCAAAGTGCCCATTTTGGAAACCTTGCCTGAACTTTTTGTAAAACAAACAAACAAACAAACAAACAAAAACTGTAATTCTTTTCTGCTTTACTTTAGATGGGGAGGTATTTGCATTTAATTTGACACCAAATTTATTCAAATAGGCCTTGTGGTTGCAGAGATATACTCATTTTAATGGAAGTATCCCATTTCGAGAAAAATGGGCTTAGGGTTCAAAGGGGTGCCCAAGTCTAGTCCTCAAGGGCTACAATCCTGCTCATTTTGGTTGCTTCCTTCTCCAATACACCTGGCTCATTACCAGGCTCTGCAGAGCTGAATGACATGTGCATGTGGGAATAAGCCATTTGATTCAAGAGTGATGGAGACGGTATGTTCTAAAAATTGCAGGATAGTAGCTCTCAAGGACCGGACTTGGGCACCCCTGATTTAAACACAGCATTAAAGGGTCTCCATCACCAAAAGCCAAACACCAGGAGTAACTTATACAGTGGGTCCCAGACCCCCTTTATGCAACTACCAAAAAAATCATGGACCCCCATCACCACCCTGTGATATTTGGTTCAACACTTTTATTTGATAGCTTCTTGTGATAAAAGAAAAAAAAAACAAACTTAAAATGATTTACCTCAACTCATCTCTGTGTGGACATGACTTTTATTTTAACCACACTGACTAAACAATGAAAACTTTGGAGTTGGTGCCCCCCCCCCCAACCACACACACAAACACACCCCTTTGGAACCTCTAGCATAGACCATTATTCACACAAAAACAAAAAAAATAAACAGACATTTTAAAGCCGAAGCATTCCTCTCTGATGAACTCTGCTCTGTTTCATTGGAGTGTAATATATTACTGTTGCCTCTAAAGCTGCATTCAGACATGCTCGCCCAACTGGTGAGCTCATAAAACAGATTAAGGAAATGGATGCATTGAAGTGGGAGTACCGGTTGAGCTACGAACACTCCAACCTGGGGGATGTTTCTGTAGCTGCACTTCTTTTTTTTTTCCCCAGCGAGTCTTTTCATTCCTGTAGGTCCCATTTTAAATATTCTTTTTGATGGCTTATTTTATATCTCCCTTCATTACATTCCTTCTTATTTCATTCATTTTACATCTTCACTAAGCATGTAATTATCCATGAATCCACAGGGAAAATAGCCTCCATCCCATTTTTGAGTATTTCAAATGTTGTGAATATTCATCTGATCCGTTTTCTGACTCTGAAGGTCAGAGGCCTCTTTAGAATTCCCACTTCTCCTCTCTCATGCCTTCAGTAGCACTTAAAAAAAAAAAAAAAAAATTCGTATTCATTGCCATTAGATTTGATTCCATTTTTAAGAGAAGGGAGTAAAACCAGAGGACTGTCATGCAAAATGCCACACGGCAAAAATAAAGATTAATGACCTGTTAGAATCGCACAGGAGGACAGAAATATGGAAAAGTCCTCCAGACTAAAACATTTTGTCTAAATGAACTGAGACAGTAAGATATCAGGCATTAAGCTGATAGATAATGTATCCAGCTTTCACCTGTGAGAGATTAATTATGCAACATGATTAATTATGTAAACAGTGTTATCAGTGTGAGATACAGGATGCTACAGAGGGACATTAGGATTCCGTAAGCTTAGACTTGTTTACTCTCATCCAGCAACAAGGTGTTTCAAGGTTGGATCTCTTCAGTTGGTTCTGATTGGGGGAAGTGCTCTGTCCATCTGGTGGGGGTTCAGCCTCGTCTATATTCCTCAACTCACCAATGCACAGTCATTCAGCGTAACCTTGTCCTTTTAGAATGGGAATGAGAGTCACCCAAGAGATGGAAGTAAAAAGGTTATATTAAAGCCGCAAGCAGCAATGATTGGCCCTTGAATCCTTGGTGGTATCCAGTGCCGCCTCAGTACAGCCAGACGTGACATGTTGAAGCAATTGGGATCTTGTTTTCAACAACCCATCTCAATTTTGTATCAGTGGGAGAACATCAGGGTGACTGTGTAGACACTAGATGGCACTTACAGTGAGTAGCACATGCAAACAAGTTGAAGTTGATACTGTTATCAAAAATTTTTACCTGGGCAAAAAAAGAGTTGCCACCAAATAAAAGTCATACTCGCTGTGGTGTTGTTTCAGTAAGCTTCTGCAAGGGGGTGTAAAAAAACACAAGATTTATTTCCACCCAGTGTTGCATTAATTTTTCACCAAGATCTTGCATTGATGATGGTAGAGTCAGACCATTGCACACAGCATTCTCCAGAACATCCCAAAGATTCTCAATGGGCTCAATGTGCCCATCACTCGAGAACAGGGTAAATTTGGACTCATCAGACCACATGACCTTCTTCTGTTGCACCATAGTCCAATCTTTATGCTCCCGAGCAAATTGCCTTTTTTATCCAGTAGCCTCACTGATTAGTGGTTTTCTTAAGGATACACAGCTGTTTAGTCCCAATCCCGAGAGTTCCCTTCGCATTGCGCGTGTGGAAATGCTCTTACTTTCACTATTAAACATAGCCCTGAGTTCTACTGTTTGTTTGTTTTTTTTTTCAATTTGATATCACCAAATATTTTAAGTGATCACCAATCACGATCATTCAGGATTTTTTTCCGACCACATTTCTTCCTGGGAGGCGATGGGTCCCCACTATGTTTCCAGTTTTTAATGCGTTGGACAGTTCTGAACCCAGTTTGAGTAGTTTCTGCATCTCCTTAGATGTTTTCTCTGCTTGATGCCAATGATTTGATCCTTCTCAGACAGACGAACATCTTTTCCATGACCATGGGATGTCTTTCCACATGGTTGTTGTGGCGGTATAGCTGCAGTGTAGGTCAATGTAGCACTAAGAGCAACTTCTTGTTTTGTAATTAAGGATTGACCCTTTACAGGAAGTCATCAGTAAAATGAGTGAGAATGACTTCCATCAGGGGGGTAATGTAATTGACAGCCTCTGTCTGTCTGTCTGTTAGCTAGTAAAATAACTCAAAAAGTTATGAATAGATCTGGATGAAATTTTCAGGAAATGTTGATACTGTAAAGACACAAGAAAGAACTGATTACATTTTGGTGTAGATCGACCACTGTCTGGATCCAGGGGTGTTTTAAAGCAGGGGTGCCCAGAGTCCGGGTCCCGAGAGCTACTCTTCCAACGCAACTGAATCAAACGGTTAATTTCCTCATGCACACCATTCAGCTCTGCAGAGGCCTGTTATGAAGCCATTCATTTGGAGAAGGGATGCAACCAAAATGTGCAGGAGGACTGCACTTGGGCACCCCTGTTTTGAAGGATTCTTTACCATTGTGAGATAGGGCAGTATGGGGGGAACTGAGCTGTTTGCTTGAGTTCTGCACTCTCCATTGAGAATAAAAAATAAATAGATAAATAAACTAGAAAAGTTCTCAAAGAGCAGTGACTAGTGATGCCGAGTCGAAACCCATTGGATCTGGTTGGGTGGATGGTGCTGGTCATTTAAACGTTCCGCTCTTTTTCTAGTTATAATCATGTTATGATCAGGGTAGAAATTGATGTGTGGGGTTTGCTTGTAGTGTAATGGTCATTTTTTAAGTTGTAAAAGGGAGGAGTGTACTCTTAAGTATCTCAGGGTCTTGTTTATGAGTAAGGGAAAAATGGAGCAGGAGATTGACAGTCGGAATGATGAGATGAGCGAGGATCCAGGACGTGCTGGAGGGACTACGTATCTCGGCTAGCCTGGAAACTCCTCGGGATTTACTTGGGATCTTCTGGATGAAGCTGATAGATGTGGTTGGGGAGTGGGAAGTCTGGGCTTCCATGCTTCGACAGCTGCCCACGTGACATGTCTTTGTATAAGCAGCAAGAAAATGATGGATGGTAATGGTAATTTTGGCTGTAAAATATGTAACTTCATCATCTGCATCTGGGGGTGGGGTTATGGCATTGATCACAAATTGATATATAGATTTTTCTGGGTGAGATATCGTGTTAAATTTGGTGCATATGGTTACTGTGTATGGGAGTTTGATTAATTTCTTTATTTTATAATTTCTCTTGTCTGTTTTTAAAGCCCTGAATGGTCTGGTCCCCCTTTATTTGGCTGATCTGCTAGTCTGCCGGGACCCCGAGCAGGGCCCTTCGTTCCTCTGGCCAACATCTTTTTGAAGTCCCAAGGACTAAACCCAAGGAGTGGGGCGACCACTCTCTTTCAGCATCCGACCCGAAATGGTGGACTCCACTGCCTCTTGACATCCGTCTTACTTCTGAACGTAGGTCCGTTAAGGGCCTACGTCCCACACACCCACTAGCCCTACTTTTAAGCCCTATCCCTAAATTTTGCACGTTCCCGTGAAGAGAGTGCTGTCCCAATCCCTCTTTGCATGTAAGGGAAGTGGACATACCGAGGGGTAGGGGGTATGAATCTAGCCCTTCAGAGCGAGGGACGTCAGATGCTGACTTGCCAGGGCCAGAAAAAAGGGAACAATAGCAACCTGCGGAGAGCGACAAGACTCGGAGAAGAAAACTGACAAATGTACAGATTAAAAATTTGTTCGTAATGTTAGCTAGACTAGCCACGTTAGCTAGGCTAAAATACGGACAATGCTGCTTGATTTTTGGTGGGCGCGTCCAGGCGGGAACATATAACCCCCATCCTATCTTCCCTGCACTGGCACCCCGTCCACTTCCAAATTGATTTTAAATTACCTTTTTTTTTTTTTAAGCCCTCAACGGCCTGGCCCCCCCTTATCTGGCTGACCTGCTAGTCCGCCGGGACCCCAGCAAGGACCTTTGTTCCGTTGGGCAACTTCTTTTAGAAGTCCCAAGAACAAAGCTGAAACAGTGGGGTGACTGCTCGTTCTAAGCTGCTGGCCTGAGATTGTGGAACTCGCTGCCCCCAGACATTCGTCTTACGACTGAACTGGGATGATTTTTTAAATCGAAGCTAAAGACCTATTTTTTTTCGTCTAGCTTTTAATTCTAACTATTTATTAAAGATTTTACTCTCTTTTAGGTACACCCTGCGCTCCCCCGATTAGCCCGTTTAGATTCTCTGTTGGTTATTTTCATAGCTCTTTACTTCTTTGTTCTTAATTTTTCCCTGTATTTAACTTTACATTTTTATGATGTTTTACATTGTTGTCTCTTTTTCTGATACCCCTGCTGTAAAGCACTTTGTGTGTCCAATGGGTACTGTAAAGGGCTATATAAATAAATTGGATTTGATTTGATTTTGAAAAGCTTGCGAAGCCTTTTCGGCAGTTTCCAAAAAAGAACAGTCATCAATGGTGACATCTTCTCTGTGTGGTTGTTTTGTTTATTAATCAACCAAAGCATGATGAATTATAAAAAAAAAGAAAAACAACCACAACGGTTAAGTCTGTGTTGTTGCTGGGTGTGTTGTTATGGTGAGACATATGAGTAAACGTCACTACGCAGTCGCTTACATGCCTGAACATAAATGCAGCAGGTGGCGTCCCAATTCCTAGGGAAGATTACAAAGCCCCACCCCTTGTGGCTTCAATTCGAGGGTGAAGTGATAGTGGGCAAGGGCTAGTGGTAGTGAGTAAGGGCTTGTGGTTGAAAGTAGGGGGAACATTGGGATTGGGCCTAAATCTGAGACCTATCTTTTTCATTTATCTTTTAATTTTAACTAGCCTATTTCCTTTAAATTTTGTCTTTTATGTACACCCTGGTCTCCCCCAGGTAACCTGTTCGGATTTTGAAGGTTTTTTTTATTTTTGTTTTATAGCTTTTAATTACTTTGCTCTTTTATTTTCCATTTTTCTTAACTCTGCATTTTATGATATGTCCTTTCCCACCTGCTGTAAAGCACTTTGTGTGTCCATTGGGTACTGTAGAGGACTATTTAAATGAATTTGATTTGATTTTGATAATTAGATTTTTTTTTTCAAATACTTTGCAACCACACATCCCATTAGACCAGGGGTCTCCAAGTCCAGTCCTTGAGAGCTACTATCCTGTAAAGAGCACACTCTCTCCAACACACCTGAATCAAATAGCTGATTCCCCCATGCACGCCCTTCAGCTCTGCAGAGGTCTGGTAACGAGCCATTTGTTTGATTCAGGTGTGTTGGAGAAGGGATGCAACCAAAATGTGCAGGATAGTAGCTCACAAGGACCAGACGTGGAGACCCCTGCATTAGAGTGTACTGACTAAAACTGAGGGCAGTATCATCAAATCAGTGGGTCTTTGTTAAAATGTAACATGAGTAAAACCCCAAAATGGTATCTGACTAAAAATGTCCAACTTCCAATTGGTCTTAGACCATGGCTCAAGGAGGATTTCTGGTCCGTCTTGGTGAAGACCACCATTTCATAAAGATTAGTCAGGTGCAGTTTCTGGGCTGCCACTGTTGATGTTGGGTCAAACCACCCAGTTAGCAAGTTACCTGTTGATCATGTCTTTTAGTTTGTTTGCAAGGATTTATGATTTTGTAACAGCTCTTTTAGAAATCAGTGGATTTTTTGTCATCTCTTTACAGTAATGATACTTATGACTATGAATCCATCAAAGGAGATTCCCACAAAATCTATTTTCCCACAGTATTTTTGATGAGTGATCCGTCACCAAATGTTTCATCCATCCACCATCGGTGAAGAGAAGGCTAGGGAGCCATGACAACCACATGACAGGGAGACAATAATATCATAATCACTGGCTCCAGCACCCTGCCACTCATCTGCAGCGATGCGTCTTTTGTCATATGTCAAAGTTTCAGAGGACAGGAGGTTGTCTGTCTACACGTTGCTGCTGACTGCAGCGCTTAAGACTTCATGTCAGCTCGGCATCTATACTGTGATGAGGACTGATACGCTCAATGATATGAACCAGAACTATGGGTTTAGTTACTGTATCTTCCATTTCTTTTTTCACAGCTACATTTCTTACTGTGGTTTAACACATCAAATTCATTTAAATGGAATTAAAGAGAAACAAAATTAAAGGAAAAGGAAAATATCAAGTTTTAACAGGTCTTGTTTAATGAATATTGAATTTACAATGGTTAAATCTAATTTATTTAACTCTAGTGTTTTTCCCCATAACACATGCTGTCTTAAAAAGTATATCCTTCAGTTTAATCAAAACACTTTAAAAACAACTCATAATACCAGAAAAAGTCATCACAGAGACAGTGTGATTATTAAGTATATGTCAGTACCAATAGTGTTTCAATACTACAGAAGCCGATACCAATGTGAATCAGAGGGCTGTTGAAATTAACACAGTACTGCAGAGATTATTTTTTTTTGTCATTGGCATCCAGATACAAAGTGTTTACTAGGGCTGCTTTTTAAAATCTGAATTTGATATTATCTCAGTGGGAGAAGCTGGTTTTATAGGTGCTTTGTCACCGCAGTGACCATAATCCACCAAATTCAGTTAGAAAAATGTGCTATTAGTGCATCTCTAGTGGTTTCTAGTGGTGTCCATTCACCCATGTATACACTGTAAATATATATATATATATATATATATATATTGTAAAATATAATTGTTATATATATATATATATATATATATATATATATATATATATATATATATATGTGTATATATATATATGTGTGTATATATATACATATACGTCCACCCATCCACATATATATATATATATATATATACACACTAAAATAATGTGCATTTTTCCTTTAAAAAAATACTGAACCGTGATACTTAAGTATCAAACTGGTCCGTGCACATTCAGACAGTTGGATTTTCATTTAAACCGAAAAATCAAAAAAACATTCGTTTTTCCTGTTTTTGTTTTTTGACCAAAACCTAATTTCCGATTTTGTGCACTAAAACGAAAATGGAAAAAACGGATAACGAGCGCTCAGATGCGATTTTGTATTTTTTGTTTTAGGCAGCGGCGTGCCTAAAGTTCTCTTTACTCCATGTTCGTTGTGTTGACTAAACATTCAGTACTGTGTTTAGGTATTTCTCAGTCGTTATAATATGCTGGAGATATGGATTATGAAATGGAAATACTTTTTCTTTTTCTCCATGGGTACTGTGTGTTACATTAGGCTACTTGACGCAGCAACATGCTGTCCTCTAGCCCGCTGCTGTTACAGTTGCAGCGTAAACATGAAGCATATTCCTCGACTTGGTCGCCACTATTAGGATTTATACCGGATACACAGCCTTTAAGTAAAAGTAGTTTGAGCGTTGACAGATGGAGATCATAATATCTGAGCCAAGAAAAAAGGTTTAGACTGTGTAAGAAAAGCTAGTTATCCGGGCTGTAGGCTAATGTGTGAAGGGGCTTTATCGAGTTAATACGTGGCAGGAAAAAAGACTTTAGAGAGTCAAAATAAGTTTTTTAAAGAAAGGAAGAAAAAGTATTATGCGTGGACATAATAAAAGTGTAAGTGTTGTGACTTCTACGGAGACTTTTGACGTGCAGAAGCAGCAGAACTGGCGCACTTCACTTTATTTGTTTGTCCCTTAAAGGGCTCTTTGTTATGCAGCAGACCAACAAACAATCAGCATCACAGTCCATTTAAAAGGAAACATAGACTATATAAAAACACAGTACAAACACGTTGGAAATAAATATAAGAAAATGCTAGAAAGTATGCAAAGTATATGTATATGTAAAAAAAAAAAAACATTTATGAGTTTATTTCATGATACTTTGTCTGCATGTGCATCCAAATCCTGTCAAAAAACAGTTGGTGTTTTTAAACAGAGCGCACCTTGCCGTGCTCATCTGAACCCCGTCATGTCTGGAAGCTTATCGTTGGAAACGTCTCTTTTTCCTGAACGATGTCATCTCAACCAAACTTATATCTTCAACTCGATCGATTGTTAAAGATAAGATAAGAAGATAAGAAAAACCTTTATTTGTCCCACACTGGGGAAATTTGCAATTCTGCAACAGCACACATACAGCAGACCAGTGTGGCCAAAGGTAGTGAATAGACAGAAAAACTTACAAACATAGACAAGGATAGATTAGGATAAATTAAAATAAGTTAAGTAGACTGCACGAGGGTTTTGAAAACACAACAATGAATAAATAATCAATAGCGTGGTAGTTTTACAGACAAGTGTTGGAGTACTACATATGAATAATCATAAATAAATAACAGACTGGTGTGTTTTGTAAACTACAGCATAAAGAAATTATTGCACATAGTTGTTATAAAGTATTGCACATGATCCGTAAGTGATGGTGACGGATACAAAGGCTGCACGGGTGAAACGGAGACTTTAGATGTCTGATAGCAGCCGGGAGGAAAGACCTGCGGTATCTCTCCTTCACACAGCGAGGGGGGGTCAGTCTGGACCTGAAGCTGCTCTCCAGACCGGACAGGATGTCCTGCAGGGGGTGGGACTCATGGTCCAGCATGGATGTCAGTTTTGCTAGGACCCGTTTGTCTCCGACCACCTGCACTGAGTCCAGAGGACAGCAGGACAGAGCTGGACTTCCTGGTGACTTTGTCCAGCTTCCTCCTCTCCCTCTCTGTGATGCTGCTGCTCCAGCAGACCACCGTACAGGATGGCTGATGCCACCACAGAGTCCTAGAAGGTCCTCAGGAGGACTAACCTGATTTACATCATCTGGGTGCGTTCAACAAGTACACGCGGGGGCGTTCCCTTTCCTCACGCCTCATTGAGTGGCGACAGTTATAGGTGATTTCGTTGGTTAGAGAATAATAGGAGCCAATCACTAATCGCGGGTGGGACTTTTGAAGGATGGGGGCGTTTTGGCCGGATGTGATGTAGAAGCACAGGCGACAGCAGTGTAGTAGTAGTTATTTCAGACAACAACAATATGGCGGCTTGCCGTAGGAATCAGAGGACGAAATTGATTTGGCTTTTCCACTGTTTTGTCAAATTTCAAATATATTCCTTGAAAGACGAACAGAGGACGGCTTTGAATGCGTTCGTTGGTGGTGATGATGTGCCGCGCGCATGTTGTTTGACTGAAGCTTTTGGCTTGATAACATGTTTTGATAACTCGTCCTTTGCGTGGGGCTTGGTGTCGCTTGAGTTGCGTCACGGGTTGCGTATTGGTTAACGTGGTGGCTGAAGTAGCGGCAGTCAAGATGACGGACAGATTAAATACATGCAAGAGTAGAAAAAAAGACTAATTTGAAATGACATGGGTTCCAGATGGTATGAAATACAGGTGGGGGAGTCAGGTTACAGGAGGACCCCCTTCCCCCCAAAAGACCGCAGTCTCCTCAGGAGGTAGAGCCGGCTCTGACCCTTCCTGTACTTGTGAGTCCAGTCCAGTTTATTGTTCAGGTGAACATCCAGGTACTTGGAAGAGTCCACTCTCCCAATGTCCGTTCCCTGGATGTTCACCAGTGGGGGGCCGGCAGACCGGTGTCTGCCAAAGTCCACCACCATCTCCTTGGTTTTCCCCGCGTTGATCAGGAGGTGGTTTTGCTGACACCAGTCCACAAAGTCCTGCGTCCGTCCCTGGTCCTCCACGTCGTCGTCCTCAGTGATCAGACCAACGATCGCAGAGTCGTCTGAGAACTTCTGCAGAACGCAGCCGTCCGTGTTGTGTCTGAAGTCTGCAGTGCAGAGGGTGAACAGAAAGGGGGCCAAGACAGTCCCCTCGGGGGGATGACACCAAACATGGCACTGATGTGGGCTCTTATTGGCTGCTCTCAATTTTGAACAATGTCATTGGTTCACATTGGTCACCTGACATGGTACAGCCTCCTCCCGTCTGGCCTTCGCGGGAGTTATGACGTTAAAATACTGAAAGAAACTTTCAAAATGTTTTTCAGAGAAAGTAGCCTACCGTTGATCTGTAGGAGACAACAGGACGTCACACGACCGCAATCAGCAGTGAAATATCCGCGAGTTCGTCGCCATGAAGCTGTCAAAGCAGGAGCGTGTTGTCAGCTGTTTACCGCAGCAGTGTCTCACGCTGCGCGTTTGAATCAGCTGATCAGCGCACTAATTTTCCCCAATATAAATATAAAGCAGAGATGGATTCTGGTGGAGATGAGTGAACAAAATCCTGGTTTTACTGTATCGCAGTTTGCTTCTGAAGTGTCTCTGTGAAGGAGATCACTGCAGAATGATGCATCCATCCTCCCCTCTCCTCAGGATGCAACAAGATGATGTCGCCTTTCCATCAATGTGCACATTCTCTACGCCCATGAATTAGAATTTAAAAATGAAGCCCTTAAAAAGGAGGAAAGTTTTGTGAATTGCTACACGTCCCCTAAAACCTCCCAAACTCATTATGATAAAAAAGAGGAGATAAATCTCTCCATCTTGGATATCATGATGTGATAGATGTTCTGTAGTTCCTATGTTTATTTCTATTAATTTCACTGGTCCGATGTCTGTAAATAGTGCTTTATTTTAAAAAAATGTTCTGAAGGGCAGTAAATGTTCTTCTTAGTTGTTCTTCTCATGAATCTGATTGGATATGATGTCTGTAAATAGTGTTTTAGGACCAACAAATGTGGAGAATTTTACAATGCAAAACTTTAAAGGCCATTTTCACAAAATGAGTTTTCTCTTACTCTGGGGGCAAAAAAAAAAAAAAAAAAAAAAATTTCCACTTTAGAAGCACTTACAGCAACCAAACTTTCTCCTGCTCCTGACTGTATCCTTAAAGTTTTTACAGTAGTATTTTTTTTTGATAACTTATTCATAGTCTGACTTATAGAACATTTCATCGCAAAAATTTGCCCAAAAGTGAGTTTTTTCTGGTTGTTGACAGTATATTGTACATTGTGAAATGATAGATATCCAAAACCCCCTTTGTAAAAACTTTAGACTTTAATATATGAACAAAATTCAAAAGAAACTTTGAACCCAGCTAAATCCGGTGTATAGATTTTTTTCACATAGAAATGTATGCAAATTAGTACATTTTTGGCTATATAACACCTAATTTGCATATTTAAACATGAAATTTAAGAAAACTTGCATACAAAAAATGATAACCATAATGTGAACATAAACCAGGAAAGTTTCATGGTGATTACAGCTTATGAGCTGGAGGGCGGCCGCCGTGAGGAGCGGATGAGTCAGAAGTGCGGCTGTGGGATCCCGAGGAAGCCCATGGCCTGAGGTCCACGGCCACCGGGTGTTGCAGTCGCCACGACGGGGATTGAGCCAAAGATATACACTGGAGATGCAGCCACCGTGAGCCCTTTTACTGCTTTTATTATTTTACGACTTCAATTTCAAACTTTATGTTTATTTTATTGCTTTTATTTATTTAATTACTTTAACACGGTTATATTTTTTTTTTCTTTCAGTTGCCGGTATTGTAAAGAACCACCACGTGACGTGTGTGTGTGGGTGTCACACACACACACACACACACAAACTTTAGGTTAACATGCGGCTACCAGTAGTTATTCTAAAAACAAGAATTAATTTGATATAGGCTGTATGCAGAGTTAGTGTCACGGGTCTGCAGATCATGGCACACAGGTGTGTGTGAGCACAGGTGTGTGTGTGGTAGCCGTGGGCGTGTCTGTCTGGCAGGTGGAGCTGAGGATCCTGGCAGCAGGTTTAAGCAGACGAGCTGATCATCTTCACCATTGCCTCAGTATATCGACTCTGGTCTGATCACTAGTCTCTGCCAGATCCTTGCTCTCATTCCCATGGTTGCATCATGTCTTCAGGAATCGACAACTGCAGGTGTGTGTGTGTGTTGCTGACCCACTTTGCCACGGTCTGCCCCCCTCTGCTCTGCAATCTCCGCTGTCACCTGCCGTCCGGTTGCCTCCCTGTCAGTCCTGTCTCTGATCCACCTCATCAGGGAACTGCATAACCACCATAAACATCACTGTTTGCTTCTTTTAAATAAACTGTTAAACCACAAGTGTCATGTCTGCTTTTGAGCCCACTTCCCACCAGTTAGCCAACATTGAATTGCAGTCAGGGAGATGTCCATTAAGGGTGTGATGTTTGACCATTGTCTCCTGTCCTCATGTAGCAGTACCCATGAAGTAGTACAATTTAATCCCATTAATAAATTAGATATTTTTCTCTGATCTACTGCATGCACAGTTTCTTCATTCAAAGATGTAGGCTAGTTTATAGCCTGCTCCACATTTCAAAGCCTCATCAGTTTTCACAATAAAAATCTTGATGTTACGTAAAATGATAGGCTTTTTTTATAATCACCTTTTTTTAAAAATGAAATATGATATAACGTGATATTGTCCCTTTTTTATTTGGGTAACTACTCTAATGACCTAACTTTGCTGCTTAGAGCCACTAAAAAAAATTATAGGCTAATATAATTATCTGTGTGGCAACACGGTTTTTGCTACAACCCCTACTGGCTTAGAGCTCGGTTTTTTAATCCGTGCGAATGGATTTCCACCGGCTTTTTCTTTTTCTTTTTTTTTTGCACTAACACCGGGGGGCTCCGAGTGTCTCACCTTAAGCAAGATTTAGGCCTAATGAGGGAATCAGTCTCAATAAAGTAGCCCATAGCCCCATGCTGATCATGTTTTCATAGTTAAAGTTAAAAATTGATCTGCACACACACACAAACTCTCCCGTGAAAATAAACACTAAAATAGACCAAATCAACTCCTGGACTCACTGGATGGCTTTGACAGATCGAGAGGTCTTAAAAATGATGCTTACTTCATATTTCAAACATTTTGTTAGTTAAATGATGCTGAGAAAAAGAAAATATGTCATTCTCACCAAACAGAGTGCGCTGCGGGATCTCTGTGCGAAGGAGACTTTAATGTAAAACCCAATGTGGCATAAAATGTCTTGCTGATTATGATGTCGACGTGAAGCCACCCCCCTTCGGGATTCCCTTTGACTGAAATCGATGACAAATTGCAACAAACGCACACAAAATGACAGAAAGAAAGATCAAAGCGTTTTAGTTTACCACAATTAGGTTAAAGATATTAAAAACATTATTTCTGCATTGCAAGATGTAACTTGTGCTTCTTTTTTTTTTTAAACCAAAGTGGTGTCAGACGCCTGCTTAACTGGTTTAGTAATAGGTGTTGGAACGTCATTATAATCCGAGTATTTCTTGTAGGCTAGACTATTTCTGTGAGACGAAGAGGGGGAGCAGGAGGGAGAGGGTGGCGGCAAGGAGTGTCAGGCAGGGGACCCCCGTATCACTACCACCTGGTTGGTGGAGACCAGTCGCCGAGTGACAAACTAAGTGAAAAACTAATGGTTTTTCAATGTTCAATTTTTGGTTTCAAATGAAAAAAAAAAACAACTGCCTGAATGTACAGGGACCCAAACCAAATCATGATTATTTTTTTTTTCATCGTTTCACCTGTAATGCGCACAAAGAACTGGATTATTTTTTCAACTCAACAGCTGAGTTGAGACTGTTGGTTAACTTAATTGGTTTGTTTTAATTAAGTTGGTTAATCTAACAACCCAACTTGCTGGCTTATTGTCGTTGGCAGTGGAGTCATTAGCTGTTGGGTTGTAATTTCCATCATACTGTGTTGGGTCATTTTGGACTACCCAACATGTTGGGTTGATGTTTGCGCATACGCGACCATTAACATTACCCTCAGGTTACCCCCACTAATTCGACCCCCACAGTTGCTAGCTGTGCCTGGACACTAGATGGAGATGTCTTTCCATGGCCCAGCTAAATCCCATGAGCTTATTGTAGTAACCATGTATATTGGTCATGTGAATGGTCTAACGTAATACAAGCTTGTGTTGCAGTGATTGAGAGCTCCCGGTCATTTGTTGTTGGCACGGGCTTTGGCGCGGCAGACCTGTGTTAAAGTCCCCGACATGGCACTCAGGTGAACCACCATGGACCCTTGAGTCCTCAACCCCCACCAACTGCTCCTTGGGCGCTGTAATTGGCTGCCCACTGCTCTCAGGTTCAACATGAGATGGCTTAAATGCAGAGAATGAATTTCCTAATAGTTGCTCTAATTGGGATTTAAAAAGTATATTATTATTATTATTAGAAAGAACCCAGCAGTAAAGTCAAATTGAGCCTATGGTTGGGTTATATGAACAACCCAACTGGAAACTTGGGGGTCCAATCCAACTTGTTGGGTCAAAATAACCTGGCAACCATATTGGGCTGTTTTTAACCCAACATTTTTAAGTTTGTACACACAAACACACACACGCGCACACATATGAGTCTGTTTTGGCTGATACTTCGAAATCCCTTATTAGTATCTGTGTCCTGTTGCTATTGCTCACGTACCATTACAAGGAAAGATATGTGTTTAATGTGTTTATTGCACTCTGGCCTCTATTAAATCTGTCATGTTCAGTATGATCTTTTATTGTTGTTCAACACAATCATTTTAATTGCAGATTACCTAAAACTGCCACTGTGAAATATTGAATATAATAACAGTGATGCATTTAGTACTTTTTTCTGCAGCACATCATAATTGCTTTGAAATCCCACACGTCCTTGAATTAGTCTGTTTTCCAAAGAACATGAAGTTAAACAGCTGAGGAGCCTGACAATGTGTTTTTCTTGCATCAAAAGATAAATTTGAGGTGGTATCAGTAGAATAAAAATGGCAACAGAGATCTTAAGTGTGAGGCTGTGTGTGTGTGTGTGCTGGAAGTAAATGTGTTGTAAACAGGAGTGTGTCCTGGATCAGTGGTCAGAGGCAGCAGCAGTGATGGGGTCCTGCTGCTGTGGTGTTTAACATCAGCTGCGACCGACCCTCAGTAAACACACTGATCCTCCTCGCAGACGTGGCTAACAGCCCGACATATCCTCTTTATCCTCAGCGTACTACATCTGACCCTCTTCAAGACATACTTCAACTCAACACAACTGTTCCATCTCTTATTTCGGCGCTCCCCAGGTTAGGTTTAGTTGGGCTTCTTGGTACATTTTCCATCCTTTCACTGTTGCCTCCTGTTTTTATTCTAAGCAGGTTCTTCCTTTATGGTCTGCTATTACAAGAGTAGGCTTTCACCAGGATCTTCAGCTTCCTCCTCCAGTCCAGAAAACAGCATGATGTTAGGTTAACTGGCCTGAGAAAGTGGGAGGGCTCGTCTTGCCTGATAGCAGTTATACTCATTGCATTAAGCTAATTTAAACCCTCAAAACCTGATCCTTATAAGAGCTGAAAAAAAGTTCATCCATTATGTATGACAGACAGAATTATCTACTACTGTATGTTGTTTAAAAAATAACTAAACAGGAAAATGGTGTTCATTTTAACTTTTGCTCAAAGTTTAGATCAAGTGGCAACCTCTGATGGAGAAAAGCAATGCATACCAAGAACTGGCAAAAATTGCAGTTCACCCCTCATCCACTAGGGACTGGCTGCAAGTGGGAATTTGCTTTTCCTACATGTGAGGTTCACATGGGTTTTTCAAAAGATATATCCAGGGCTCATGAGGATTAGCCATATTCATCTGACAGATCCTGGTTTATTCATGTAAATGAATAATTTTCCCCACACACTAGGGAGTGTCATGAAGTTCCTCAGGGTTGTGTGCTTGGACCAATACTTTTCAGGTTGTATATGTTTCCGTAAAGTAATATTATTAGAAAGCATGGTATATTTTCATTTCTACGCAGATGAAGCTCAGCTATACTTAGCCATAGAGCATGAAAAAACAAATCAACTTGCCAGATTACAAGGATGCCTTAAAGAATAAAGGTATAGATGACTGAAGGCGCTTTCAGACTGTATGAATCTTTAGGAGTTCCTACAACCTTTTTGGGAACCAGGCCTTTTTTTTTTGCGCATTCGGACATATAGGAACTAGGGACCACGGCCCTAAGTTCCTATAACCTTTTTAGCTCCTACTCTGAGGCAGGGTCTTTTCGAGGTTCCATAGGATCTGAAATACGTAGATGTTTGGTGATTGGTAGAACTGGAAAGCCACGCCCCTTGCATGCTCTCTGCTTCTCCCGGCCCCGCCATATTTAAAAAGTCCCATGCTTTTATCCGTTTAACTGTTTACTGAGATTTTAATAACAACAAGAACATATTACAACAGGAGTGAACCAATTCATTATTAAATCGATCATAACGGTACACGTCCCGAATCAAAAACTATTTTGAAATGTCCAAAAGCAATGATTTTCATACTAATTTAATGACCCAAATACAGCTGCAAAGTGTGGCAGTAGAATCTGCACCTGCCGCCCGGACAATCTGTCCACTGAAGTGTCCGGATGCACTTCTACAAAAGGTTAACAAGTCGTTACGTGATATATGTGGAAGTGATGAGAGAAAGGTGGTAAGTTAGCTTTTATAATAGCTTTGAATAAAAGAAATGGAAAACCCAAATACAGTTGCAAATTGTGTCAGTACGATCTGCACCACTTTAGTAGACAAACCCTGGTCCGTCCACTAGTGTCCAGGCATACTTCAACGAAAGACAAACAGGACATTAGGAGTGCAGCTTTCCAACGGGGCTGTTCCGCTACGTGATACAAATGACCGTGATGATGGAAAGCTGTTAAGCTAGCTTTTATAATAGCTCTGAATAAAAGAGATGAGAAACCTCAGTTTTGTATTAGATATGCTGGGGCATAAATTTGTTACTGTCGCAGACTATTGCGTCAAACATGGTCCCCATCAAGGTCCTCACTCATGTGCGAACACAAACTGATGGGGATGGGTAGTTCTTATAACTAAACTTGAAACGGGTAGTAACAGGAATGGCATTCCTAAAACCTCTCTGTCCAAATGCGCCTTATGTGTTGGGCCTCTCAGTACTGTACATTACTGATGTGTTCTGTACTGAAGGCTTTTAATGTTGCTGTGGTCAATCCTTTTCTTAAAACAACTGTTAGACCCACATACACCTATGTCTAATCACCCCTCTCATATTGAAATTCTTGAAAAACCAGTTAAAACTCAAATGCATACCCATCTGTGCAGAAATAATCAGCCTGAAACGTTTCCATTAGGATTTAGATCGCATTATAGCACAGAAACTGGTGAAAGTGGCCAATGATCTCATGGCCTCATAACCAACTCCAGTATTTATCTTCTCATTGGCCACCATCTACTCAGTTACTGATGAAGGCTAATTATTGATCAGATCAATAGGTGGCTTCAGGATGGATATAACCTCCAGGTAGCCACCCCCATTGTAATATGCAATCATAAACTGGCCGAGTTGAAGTACCCTCTGATCAAAGCGTTAATTTGATTATACTATTTGAAAGCCAGTCTAATGTTATCCAGCACTGACTGGTTGTTCTTGGTCCCCAGATGACTGAATTTCTGACAGCTCATTTTAAGAGCTCTGTTGACTGTGAGCTTGTTTCAGTTTATTTAAGTAGAATTTTTAACTTCAATTTTGCACCTTCTGAAACTTCAATTATTGAAAAATAGAAGTTGAACTGAATTCATTAGATTAAATGTAATGAACAGTGCTTTATTCATCCCAGAGGAAAATTGCAATAGTGAAGTAGGGATCCCTGTGTTTGTTTTTTGTTTGTTTTTTCTTTCTGTTTTTTTTTTTTTTTTTTTTTTTTTTTACAAAAAGTGATAATAAATTGGAAGATTAGGCCTGGGTATTGTTTGGAACCTCATGATTCAATTCGATTTCAATTCTTTGGGTTGTGATTCAATTCAGTATTGATTTAACGCTTCAGTATCAATTCAATAAGAAGTAGAGACCCTACTGTAGATTTCTGAATATATATTATCATGCCCATGTGAATGTATGTAGTATGTCTCATTATGTTTTTGGGAAATAAAACATCTGAAAATCTGAAAAAAAAAAATAGTTGCCATTTTAGTGTTGTATGATCTAATGTGGCCTTTGTCCATAAAACATAAATACACACACAGCTTCCCTCACATCAGGAGGTGAATTGATTCGATACTGAATTGCACAAGGAAGTATTACGATGCATCAATTAGTCTAACATTTTTACCCACACCAGTGGAAGATCGTGTGTTGTTGCAAAGGTTGCTGGCAGGAAATATCTATACCTCTCTGTCTTCCAGTGGACTTGAAGAAGCCTTACACACTCTCACTGTGTTGTTTCAAGGATATGAAGAATCGTCCATCCTGTTTAACAGGATTCTTTGGACAATCAGCTCCAGCGGGCCTCGAGGTATTCCCAGCACAGAACCCGTTTTTGCCAGGCGCAACACTGATTGCACTTTCCACAACAGACTTATGGAAGATTTGCAACATCTTGGTGCAGACTCCAGATAATCTCTAGTCTTCCCTGACTTTTCTTCTAAATGCTTCAGTGTTGCATTTCCAGTCCAGTCTATTGTCCAGCTGAACTACAAGGTACTTGCATTCCTCCCCCCTCCACCTCCTCTCCCAGGATGTTAACGGTGCTTTGTTTACTCCTGCTCCTCCTGAAGTCAACAATCATCTCTTGTTTTGTTTGTGTTCAAGATGAGGTGATTGTTTCTGCACCATCTCACAAATTGATTGAGCAGTTCTCTGTACTCAGCTTCTCGTCCACCCTTGACTCACCCTACAATTGCAGAGTAATTAGAGTATTTCTGCAGTATCAGATCTACAGCGCCTTGCAGAGCATTTTACACTGGAATGAAAACTGAATAGAAACATGCAGTTTAACTCAAGTTTAAAAAACGAAGAAAAAAAAAAAGATTAATTGCTATAATTACACATAATTTAACCATATAAAATTTTGGTAGTTGACATTCAAACATTTGTAAAAACTCAAAACCTGGGGGAACAGACCTGCCATAGTCTGAAGCCTAACTGGATTTGCCTTTAGAAATCCATAGTCATGCGCGCACCTGTGTGTTGGATTTTACTGATCTTGTTTTTCTTGTAGAATCAGCTCAAGCAGTTCAGCGGTTGATGCAAACATGGACACATTACTTTGATTTTCATATCTGAATCATGAATTTCCACTTAGCTTTCTAAGAAATGGCTCCCCAAGCTGACCTGAGATCAGAAATTCTTCTATTTTATAGCACAGACATTAATCTGTCACCACTGATTGTCACTTAGAGAGGACATGACAGACTATAACACTCTATAATAACTGCCACTTTAATTTTAATATGAAGTTATTGAGTCTTAGATGAGGTTAAGTCGAGTGAAAAATGCTGCAGACGTAACAATCACCATCAGAAGATTTTGTCTTTTAGGCTCAAGGGAGGGACAAAGGGCTAACAATGACAATAATGGCTTCATTTTGTGATGCCAAGGTGAAGATTGGAAACTGGGCTCGGCCATCTATTGATACAATCACATAAATGGCTGTACTCTCTGCAAGCGTCAGTGTTTGCCTGGAGAGCTCACTGAATTGAGCCCATCAAACGAATATCAAGAAGGGAAAGAACATGAAATTGGCTGCTGTCATTCATAGTTCTCCCCACAAGTAAAATACATGTCTAGACATGAGAGCTTTTCAGTAAAATCTGAAGATTTTAGAGCCAAACAAACAAGGAGCCCACAGCCCTTTTTGTTGTTCTTCAGTTAAAATAGCTGAGTTGTAAATTAAAATATTTGCAGATGTTTTTGCAGGGTTATGCAGGTAAAACAGCAATCAGCAAAAAGCAGCAAACAGGATTTTCTACTTTTATAATGGGATGTTTGTGTGAATGAGACTGCAGAGTCTGCAGCAGCACACACACCTGATAAATGATTTACCATAGATTTATAAATCTTGTGGACTGGTGACCTGTCCAAGGGGATATTCCAGGTAGCAGGTTATGTGGTGAACTCCGAGTATGTTAACCCTGAGATAAGGGAAACTCAGAGTCACCGGTTCCAGAAAGAGGGTTTTCTGAAACTCTTTGAGTCAATCACCATGGTAACAGACTCTGTGAACATAACCTATCTGGCAGGCTATCTTGAAGAAACCCTGAGTTTCTATCAGTCTCCTCCCACCTGGAGCAGCTGTCAGACATGGATTGTCGTACTAATGTGTTTCCAGAGATTTATTAGATGAATTAAAAAACAAAATAATAAAGATAGAGGACTTTTCATAACTTCAACATCAATGATATAATTTCTTCATCATTATGTAACCAAATGGCACCATCTTTCAGTTGATCAAACCCTTCAGCCGTACATGTCCGACATGTCATACCACGAGCATGAGATGACGTCACAGTTAGATATGTTACCCTGCAATACTCAAAATTTTATTTTGTAAATTTCTGAAAGAAAAAATAAAAGAAAAGCAAAGTAAAAAAAAATATTTTTTTTTTTATTTTTTTTTTTAAAAATAAAATAGGAAAAAAAAAGAAAAAAAGAGGTGTGGAGGGTAAAAAAAATAGGAAAGTCATAAAAAAAAAATAAGATAAAAATTAGATAAATGTGGTATAGAGATTTTTGGGTTTGTGAATGTATAAATGGTGAATAATATAAAGAAAAGAAAAAAAAAAGAAAAATATTATGATTAATGATATGATTAAGGAAGGGAAAGAGGGAAAGGGGAAAAGAAGAGAAGAAAAGGAGAAAAGGAAAAAAGAAAAAAAAAAAAAAAAAAAAAAAAAAAAAAAAAAAAAAAAAAAAAAAAAAGAAAGAAAAGGAAGATACAAAAAAAATAAAAAAAAAAAAAAAAAAAAAAAAAAAAAAAAAAAAAAAAAAAAAAAAAAAGAGATGACAAAAAGAGAAAAAGAAAAAGAAAAAAAGTAAAAAGTAACAAGGAAAAAAAAAAAAAATAAAAATCACAAAAAAAAAATAAAAAAATAATAAAAAAAAAAAGAAGATAAAAAAAGAATAAAGAAAAAGAATACACAAAAAAAAAAAAAAAAAAAAAATTTAAAAAAAAAAAAAAAAAAAATAAAAAATAAAAAAAAAAAAAAAAATAAATCAACAAAAGAACAAAAAAAAAATATTATCTAAACCAACCAAAGAAGGTTTAGGACCTTGGGGTCCACGGTGGTTCGCCTGGGTGCTGTGTCGGGTGCTTGAACCCAGGTCTGCTTTGCCCAAGCCTGCGACATTACCACTACACTACCTACTCCCCCAAAGACAGAGGCAAACTGTTACACAACACAAGCACAGTCCCCAAAGTGGCAAGCTGTGACCCCAGAGTCAAACACAGCTGCCCTGAATGATGGGGTGATGGCAGCTTATATACACCAAGTCCAACAGGGGGCAGCAGAGGAACCAGCCAATCCATGATGAGCACAGATACAGCCAGCGAATCCCGGAAGTGTGATGAAGCAGTTGAATTTGCATGGAGAACAAGGCCCAGACAGCCAGCGAATCCTAAAAGAGGGATGAAGCAGCCAGATTTGGGTCAGACAGCCAATCACCTGCTTGTAAAAAAAAAACACAGAGTCAACAGCAATACATAAACAGGCCTGGGCCATAACAGTATGGTAGTACAGTACATTCCCTTCTAGAGGATTTCTTTAAAGGGATATTGTGTAAGTTCTCCTGTGTTTTATTCACAAAAACTGATTATTTGGTTCAAAAGTGGTTTTTCATTAATCAGTAATCACTCCCATCAACAAACTGAAGTGCTCCTCTAAGTTCTAAATTTGCCGTTCGTATCGTTCATTTACACATCGAGCGGGGTGGCTCGGTGGAGGCTGCCATGTCGTATCGCCATGTTTTTGCGTTCGGGAGAAGCGTGACGGTAGGAAAACACAGAAACTCACCGGACACACCGGAGTTTTCAGCTCAATTCGAGGTAATGCCTTAGAAAAGTCACCACGCTGCAGTGGGGAGAAACTAGCGTCTCACTGACGCTGGGTTCACGTGCAGTCGGGCAGACGGCTGTTGGTAACAAACCAGATGTCATTTTAATCAATGAAGCCGAGCGAAAGACGGTAAAACATGGGTCAGGGAAAACAATACGACATCGCCATGACAACCGAACAAATGTGGACTGATGTCACTGTAACTGACGGACCACGTCTTCACATAGAAGCCGGTGATAACTTTACATGCATCGGCTGTCGTCGGTCTGCCCGGTTTCACACGAATGCAGCATGAAAAGTACGAGGAAGCTGCTCCCGATTACACAGTGTCCCTTTAAACTTAACTTTTTTCTGAGTATGGTTTTGCCCAGTGGGATTGAATCTAAATAAAATTAGCAGGAACAGGAGTCCATTGGTAACTTTGACGAGGTCTGTTTTGGTGCTGTGTTGAATACGAAATCTAGACTAATATTTTTCGTAGAGGTCATTAGCTGCCCGACTCTGTTACACCTGGAATTGTGAAAAACCTAAATATCGCAATTAAAAACCGCTAATGGAAACACCTACATTTAAAAAAAAACAAATATTGCCAAAAAAAGTTTTTACGTTTTCATGAGGTGTAAATTCAGATTTTTCGATAAAGCAGTTTTTCGCATAAGTGTAATGGAAACTTTTTTTTTTTTCGCAATTACATGCCATCAGGCATGACGTTGCAGGGTTAAAATCCAGTTATTCCTTCTTAATTATGATGAATATGATCATTTACAAGCATTAACTGTGAAATCCAAGTGAAGGGGGAAGTTTTACCAGTCACATATATGAAAAATCCCCTCAGCAAGCTGAGTTCATTTTGGACATCATACAGATAGTTTAAGTTCTTCATGTATTAACAACTGGCCACGAGCTGTTCATGTCATTTGCACACATTTGTAACACCTCGACTCAGTTATCTCATTCCCACATGTTTATTATACGTCACCAGGATTTAATAAAACGTGACCATGGATAACATGGTATGACTGCACCTTGGTATCAGCAGCTACATCACCAGATCTGTCAGAAACTGGTGCCGGGTAAAAGTGGAATACAACATCAAGAAGTGACATCTACACTCCAGAAGTTGATCCCGAGGGGTTTTTAATTTGTATTTCGTTTTGGGCGTCTGTTCTTGAAGTCGCCACGAGTGTTTTTCCCTGCTGATGTAATCAGAGGCTCCGTACACACGGACTTTATCTCTAAATTATCATCCGCTGATTTCATCTCCTGATGAGCAGTAGCTCTAATTCACAAAATCTTTATATCTCCATCCTCCTCACAGTGGATTCTCATGGGATGGGATTTTACAAGAATTGCGGCTTATACCATTCAATGGAAACACCTACATATCGCAATTGTACTTTTTCAAAATTTAAAAAATATCACTTTCATTCTTTAAAAAAAAGTGAAATGGAAACCCAGCTATTGTTGGTGAGATGGCCTTTGATTTGGGAGGCAACAGTTCTTTCAATTACTCTAGAAATGAAGGAGAGGTTGGAAAATCTTCTGGTTCTAAATCCAGACCTCCATGCATGGATGTAGAGTCTTGCACTGGAGCCCCAGGCCTGCGGGCCGTGATGGAAGCCCAGCCTATTGTATCTCTAGTTTCATTTCTGGGCAAAGATACTCACAGTTGATTGAACCAATTAAAAAAAGCTTTTCTGGAAATGAAAACTCAGAGTTGCTCAGTTCAGAGTAAGTTAACCCAGAGTTTCTGATTAGATTAAAAGTTTTTTGAACCTTCTACCTGGAATGCCCCCCAGGTGTACCCTGCCTTTTGGTTTTTTTTTTTTGTTGTTGTTGTTTTCAAAGTTCACTTCCATTATTGTGTTGTGATCCTACATTCCAGGATTAATAACAATCATAACCTGAAAAAAATAATGGCCTTTTTCTCTCCATCAAAAAGAAATTCCTTTTCAGGGAAAAAAAGGGGGGAAGGGACTTCGGCCCCTGGGAGAGAAAAGAGTCAGAAAAAAAAAAATATAAAAAAAAAAACACTTAACTCGAAAATAAAAAATATCTAAACACAAAAAAAAAAAAAAAAAAAAAAAAAAAACAGATAACACAAAAAAAAAAAAAAAAAATCCCAAAGGGGAGAAAATTTTTTAGGGCTTGTGAGCGATTGAGAGACAGGGGATCTCTTTTCACAAAAGGGGGGTTTTACATAAAAAAAAAAACTAATAACTATACCAAAAAAAGAGGGAAAAAAAAGAAACATTCTCCTCATCACAGAATGTTTACCTTCATCAAAAAAAAGAAAGAAATAAAAAAATAAATAATATTTTGTATATTATTTATTTAAAAATTATTATTTTATTAATTAATTTGATTAAATTTATATAAATAAAATTAATCTTATATAATTATTAATTTTTTATTATTCTCTTAATTTATTTAATTTTATATAATTTTTTAATTTAGAATATAACGATTTAGAAAGTTATATTTTTTCAATTTCATATATAACCAAAAATATAAACTTAAAAATTTAAAAATTAATAAAAAAAAAATAAAAAAAATAATAATTGAAAATGAATAAAAGAAAGAGAAAGAGGGGAGAGAAAAGGAGTTAGTAAATCTGATAGTGAGGCTACATTTGTAGTGAAGTTCACTATCGAAGTGAAGTGTCAAGTTAGGTGGGATTCTCCTCTTGGGGGCAGTGAAATTTAAATGAATAGTCTTCAATCAAGATTTTGTAAGGGATATTTTTTTAATTTTTTTTGTTTTGTCTTCTTTGTTTTTTGTTTTTTTCTATTGGCGAACCTTTTTTTTAATCTCTATATTCTAACTAAAGATTTTAAAAAAAAAACAAAAAAATAAAGTCTATTTAATAAAAGAAAAATAATTCATTTATTTATTTTTTTAATATAATAAAAATTCCTAAGCCCTAAATACAAATTAATTTAAATTATATTAATAAATGAAAGCCGGAGTAACTAACGTGCAATAACAAGATAATTAAATAGAACAATTCGAGCGAACTTCGGCAGGTCACAACCCAGCACTTCTCAGGAACTATTGGGGGAGAGAAAGAAACAATAAGGTAGCGAACCAACTAATAATAACGAACAAAACCCAAGGAGATAAGGAAATGGAGGGGCATGGAAAGGGGGGATCAACGGAGAACGACGGAAAAATGAAAGAGATTATCTAACACATATAAAATTATGAAATTATAACATATATAATTAAAAAATAATAATTATTTTAATAATAAAATAATTTATTACTAAATATAAATTATGTAGGTCTCCACCTTCAATTTAGAGTATATTTTATAAAATTTAAATTTAGATTTTTCTATCCTATATTATAGTATATCTTTTTCTCTCTCATTCTTATTATCATCATACATTCATCCCATTCTCATAAAGTTAATCTCATCTTTTTATTGCTTATCCTAAAGCTTTCTATTAATTTTGTTTTCTTTTCGAAAATAATATCTCATCCCCCGAGTTCATACTTCGAAGCACAATTACTTCAAACTTTTTATCTTCACAAATTATTTTAATAATTTTTTATCCAAATATTAATCTGACATCAGTTTCAGACTGCAGGTGGTTCTGATAATGGAGCACTATGAAGTTGTTTACGACCACCCATCACACGGAAGACACCCAATCAGTTTTCGGACTTGCATAATGGAATATTTGCGGTGAAGTCCATCTGCTTTTTAACCAGAGATGTGCTTTTAAACATGCTGCTTCCTTGCAGACTTATTGCATCCTGGCCTTGTTCTGACAGCAAATGTTGCTGATGGGTCGATTGTCGCACCTACAGTGACAGCTATCCTTCACAGTCATTCTTTAAAAGCTACAGCCATCTCTACAGTTGTTCTTGGTTCCTATTTTTATCAGTTTTTTCCTTTTGCTGGTCACATGTTAGCTATACAGCACAATACTGACTCCACATTTCCTGGTGGTATTGCTTCATTTTCTGCATCAAGTGACGGATACACAAGCCCTTCAAAAACAGACCAAATTACGTGGTTAATCATAGAAGATGCACAAAAATGTCTGCTGCGTACCCATCTGCTGCATCAAGCATAAATGGACCTTTACCCTTCCTGGTTTTGTGTTTGTTTTACTTTTTCCTCTTTCTCCTTCATGAAGTAGGTGGTAATTGTGCATATATCTAATATAGATGCATTAAAGAGTGAGGACTGTAGCATGAGCACCACCCATCCACCTCACTTAACCCTGTGAGTGTTGTGTATTCAGCTGGGATGTCATGCATTACAGTAAACGTGGTACGGTGAACAAAAACAGTCCTGGGCAGAGAATCCATGCAAGAATGCTGCCGAAAGACGAACAAGCCCCATAAAGATGCAACCACACTCGGCCCATCCAACACCCAAAAGGCAACAGCGAACCCAAGCCCACGCTGGGAAATGGAGCCTCCAAAGAACATTGAAGGATATAAGCACCATACTAATTGTAGTATAATAATATGTTTAAAACTATTAACATTTTATCAGTCATCAAAAGCATATACAAAGTATGTGTGCATCTACTTGTTCTTCCCTCCCCAAAGGTGTACAGGTTAAAAAGTGTTCTCTACTTCTTGTACAGTAGGAGCTGGACTGGATCAAGCATATGTAGAAAAATGGATAAATGGAAGTTTACGTTTTAGTGTTCACAGCTTCCCTAATTGAAAGAGTCTGATCAATCCACTGGAAAACCACCCTCTAGGAATAGATTGGTTGTTTTTCTAATCAAGCTAGCTGGTTAAACCAATATTGGTTAGCTATTTTGGTCAAAGTGACCAAAATATTGGTTATTCTAACTAAATTTGGGTTGCTTTAACCAAAAAATTGGTCAAACACATAACTACCAACCAGGTTGGTCTAATTCAACCAATACTTGGTTGTTTTAACCAATCTGTTTTTAGAGTGCAATACATTTTTAGTTAATCTCTTTTTCTTCCAACAAGCAGTGGTTTAAATAACATGCATATGGTTCCACATCCATTCCACATTTCAGCTAAATTCCACTTGCTTCATCTAAATGCATCCAGAGGTAAAAATTCAATCATATTTTAGAATACAGTAATAACAGTCATACAGTTTCTGAGCATGACTAATTTCTGGCAACTGCAGCAGTTATGTTGATCAGAGTTTCAGGGGACAGAAAATAAACATAAAATCAAAATAACTGAAAGCCTGACTTATCTTTTATGCTAATTTTATGGTAAAAACCATCCCCCCGAAAGGTAGACTATGCAAACCGGTAAGAGTGCTTATTTACAAGCACTTTTTACCTTAAATGCAAAGTCAAACTATGGCTGTGTGCACAGAATAAATACCAGCAGAATCCCAATCGGCAGGGAATACTCCGACCCGCTGCTTCTCATCTATCATGCAAAATGTGCTGACCATCAGGGAACAAGTCTTCCTCACGGAGACCCCTCCAGCCCTACGTTCGTTCATTCATCTCTTCCTTCAGCCTCAGGGAAATAAAGTAACAATAAGAAAATCAGGTTGAAGCAGGGAAGCAGCTGGGCCTGTCCAAACACTCGTAAATAAACAACAGAGCAGGACTTGTAGTTAGCGGTCTCTTCATCACAATCTGCATCTGAGTTTATTGCTGTTGATGTCAATCGCTGCGGCAGGCTGCTTTTACTACTGTTTGGTGTTGCTCTACTGTGCCTGAAGCATCAGCCCCTTTCCTTCCCCTGAGGATAACTAGATAGTGACTCCACAGAAACCTGCTGTAATGACTCACTGGGCTCACATGAGCAGAGGTAAACGACCATGAAATGGAGACATTAAGCTGCTGGTAAAAGAGAGGAGAAGATGGTGTCATCTTGACCAGAAAACATTTGATCACAACACTTAAACCAAACCATGCTGCCATAGATCAGATCTACTGTCTGTTCATTAAAGGAAAAAAAGTGCCATATGGCCAGTTTGTGCATGCTGCGCACATTAATGTAGAGGTTCATCCAACCAATGCCATTCCCACACCAATGAGTTAAAAAGGCTGTGACCACATTCATGAACAATGAATAATTTTGATTGGAACACTGAAATCCGTTGTGGCTAATAAAGAAGAATAAGGTAAGTGTGACAGTGTGGGGTCTTGTTACTATGCCTCCTGTTGGTCATGCGCTCTGGCTACTTGGCCACAGGGATATCCCTTTGGCTGACTGGTAAGTGCGCATGACTCTCACCTGGATGTCTGTGGGATCAAACCCCGCCTTGGTCCTCTGTTGCGTACCCATGCCACATAAGGTTAAGACGTGCTGGTGGAGAGCAGTGACCAGTATCAGAGGTCATCTGGATGTAGGTGTTTATGCTCACCAGGGCAGGAAGGGGAACGAGAAGGCCAGGCTTCACTGCTCAGCTGCTGCCCTCACAAGCCAACCATGGATGGATGGATAGATGTAGCTCAGGTTGTGCAACTCATCCAAGATAGTACATTAATGGGAGCTGTCTAAAGAACCTTTACCGATCTTGCATTTAGAAAGACAGAAGATTATTTGAATATAAACAGTCCCGCCTCACTCCTAAGAAACCCCCCTTTTTTCCCCCCCCCCCCAAAAGGAAAAAAAAAGGGTAAAGGGGGGGGGTTGGGAAAATCATAGAGGGGCCCCACTTTAAAGAAGGGTTGGAGGTTTTTTTTAAAATATATAGAGAGGAATAAAATATTTTTTATTTTATGGGTTTTTTTTTTTTATATTTTATCTCTTTCATAAAAATTTTCTCTCTTAGAAAAAAAATGAGGAGGGACCACCGGGGGGGGTTTAAAGGAGAACTCAGTAACTTTTTCACCTCAATAAATGCTTTTTGGCTTTATCCATGTGGGGTAAACAAAGTGTTTACGGAGCGATTCGATGTTCCCCCCCCTCTCGCTGGTGTCTCTGGCCTGCACTTGCAAGTCTACCTTAGCCGACCTGACACAGAACTTGCGACTACAGAAATCCCTGTACGGCACTCAGGTCCCCTATCTACCGAGCTGCTTCCAGCACTGATTTGAACCAGACTACCAGCGCTGATTCGAGGAATTCATTTCTTTAGCTTCCCACTGCCTAAACACCGGCTCCTGGCTCTCAAAACCAACTCTTTGCTGGACCAGAGTGAAGAACCGATTCACGTAGCTAGCGCTGCCTGGGCGCCGGGTGAATCATCACTGCTTCAGGCTCAATAATCACTTGTCATGTCCGCATAAAGTATATAAAAGTTTGTATTCTTACCTGCTGCCCGCCAACACCAGAGAAAAATATAATCCATGGCATATTTACCCACAAAACGCGGGTAAAACGTCCCACTACAGGAGAGACAGGACTCTGCTTTGAACAGAGGGAGACGAGGTGCTGCTACCAACGCAGCAAAGTAGCATCAACAAGCTAGTAAAAGCTTAGAAATATATCCAGGGATCAAAATAGAGGAAAGACAGGTAGAGTGCTGTGTGCTGTGGGGGTGTAGGGGGGTACGAACTTTACGACAGTGAACTTTACAACACTAGGGGGAGCCCAGAGCTGAATTTATTGAGTTCTGCTTTAAGAAGGTTTGCTGTGTTTCTCATCACAATGTCAGAGCATGGACGAGACACCGAGAGACAGTATACCAGGAGACGTGGAGGGGGCCTTTTGAGGGCAACAAGCCAGCAAGTGCAAGAAGGAACAAGAGAAGCCCTGCAAAATGACCTCCAGTGAGCCACTAATGTGCATGTTTCTAATCAAACTGTCAGAAACAGACTCCATGAGGGTGGTATGAGGGCCCAACGTCCACAAGTGGGGCCTGTTCTGACAGGCCAACACCATGCAGGATGATTGGCATTTGCCAAAGAACACCTATATTGGCAGATTCGCCATTGGCACCTTGTGGTCTTCACAGATGAGACCAGGTTCACACTGAGCATGTGATGCTGTGGAGAATGTTATGCTGCTGCAACATTCTCCAGCATGACCAGTTTGGCGGTGGGTCAGTAATAGTGTGGGGAGGCATTTCTTTGGATGGCCACACAGCCCTCCATGTGCTAGCCAGAGGTACCCTGTTACTGCCATTAGGTACCAGGATGAGATCCTCAGACTTACTGTGACCCAGACCCTAGGTTCCCTCTAAAGCCCTTTTTCCACCCACATGTCTGGGTCGGGTCAGATATGTTGATATGTACAGATATGTTGATTACATGTTGCGTCCCCACAGCAAACTGTGGGGGCCACCTTACCCTGGTGGCAGAATATTAACCAGATAGCGCTGCTATGTGATCATGTGACATTGTTGCAGTGCAACCCCTTTTAACCAAAGCACCACACTACATGAGACAGAAACAAAGGGGTCATCCATGCTTTGTTTTTATGCCGAGTCTGCAGGAAGTTACATATTTTTTCAACCAATCAACGGATTGCTGTGTATTTAGCTCCACCTCTGTGGTCCAGATTGGTTAGATCAGTGCCCCTATGGAAGAGTCCTAAAAAAGTAGGATGGATCGAGTCCGATCTAAGGGTACCCATTCCAGTTTTTATCTGTGGAGATGCAAAAAAACGTGCACCAACCCATCCTGACCCAACCAAGACCTGCTGGTGGAAACAAGGCTTAATGCATGACAATCCCAGGCCTCATGTTGCTGAAGTGGATCAACAGTTACTCCATAATGAAGGCCTGCCTGCTTCCCAGACTTGAATCCAATTGAGCACATCCGGGGCATCTTTTTTTTTTTTTACTTTATTTATTCACACACACATAATAACATGTTATTATAAGACATATCAATAATTGCCACCATTAATTCCATCATGTCTCGTTCCATCCACCAAAACCACTTTACAACACAGACTGTCCAGGAGTTGACTGAAGCTTCAATCCAAGTCTGGAAGGCCACCCTCATTAGAAAGCCACCACCTCACCAGAAACATGCCCAGGTGTTGGAAGGACATCATACAGGTACATGGAGGCCACACACAAATGAGCCTTGTCAAGACTTGTCTTGAAGGATTTTTGCTAATGTTGGATCACCCTACAATGTGATTTTTCCACTTTTATTCTGAGTGTGATTCTAAATCCAGACCTCCATGCACAGAGGTCTGGATTTAGAACAAGAAGATTTTGCAACCTCACCTTCATTTCTGAAATTCTGAAAGAACTTCCAAATGCTTTCCAAATTAAAGACCACCACAGCACCGAAACAGACCTTGTCAAAGTTTCCAATGACCTCCTTCTCTCCTTTGATGCTGGCTTTCTCTTCACCCTCATCCTCCTGGACCTCACTGCCCCATTTGACACTTTTAGCCATACCATCTTCCGACTCCAATCCCTCTTCCACATAACTCTTCCTCTGTTGCCCCCTGTCCCAAGGAGTCCCCCGCAGTTCGGTGCTTGGCCCTCTCCTCTTCATCCTCTACATCCTCCCCCTCGGTCAGATCATCCATCATCACAGTCTCTGTTTTGATTGCTATGCTGATGACATTCAACTTTACACATCCACCAAATCAGTCAATCCTCAAACCCACAGTACGCTAGCCAAACTGTCTCTCTGATATCAGCCACTGGATGCAAAACAATTTTCTCAAACTTAACTCTAGCAAATCAAAGATTTCCGTCTTTCATTTGATAATTCCATCCCATCACCCTCATCCCACTGCCGTAACCTCAGTGTCATCTTTGATGCAAAACTCACCTTCACCCACCACATTAAATCTGTCACCAAAACAGCTTTCCATCATCTTAAAAACATTACCCGCCTCCGCTCCTCCTTTTCTTTCCCAGGAGCTGAAACTCTCATCCACGCCTTCATAACATCCCGTATTGATTACTGCAACCGCATCTATTCCCACCAGTCTCCTCAATAAACTTCAGTATATCCAAAATTTTGCCAGCTGCCTCCTCACTTACACCCGCTCCCGAGACAACATCACCCCTGTCCTCAAAAACCTTGACTGGCTCCCTATTCCATACTGCATAAAATTCAAAATCCTCCTCCTCCCCTATAAAGCCCTTCATAACCAGCCCCCATTTAATCTTAAAGATATGCTTCACCCCTACACCCCCTCCTGTTCCCTCTGTTCTGCTACTGCCAACATCCTGATCAATCCCAGGACAAAGCACCGAACCTGGGGGGACAGGGGCTTTTCTGCCATTGCTCCCACCCTCTGGAACTCATTCTCTCAAAAACTTACACAACACCACCTTAAAGCCAGAACTTAAAACTCACCTATTTCGATCCGTTTTAATCACCTAATATTCTTGGACTACTGATGTTTTGATTTGACTTTTTTGAACTATTGAATTGTACTGTATTTTATTTTGTTTTTAAATCTTTTATATTTTAACTGTTCCTTTATCTTTTTACATGTACAGCAGCTTTGACTTTTATGAAAAGCACTGTACTGATAAAATGTACTGTTACTATTAGGGTTAGTGTTATTGATGTACATTGATCATATTTGTTATTTTGTTCTCAACACTTTCTACTATATATTGAATAAATATTTTGAGCTGCAATATTTCATTAATTGAGATCTAAGATGTGTTGTTTAAGTGTTCCCTTTATTTTTTTTTATCAGTGTGTACTGTATATCACTACAGCTACAGTCTAGACGACCAGTCTATGATGACAATCATTTGCATTGGCAAAGAAGCTCTCTACATTCTCAATGAAGACATTTTAAATTTCTTATGTGTTTTTCATAGAAAGCAATAAAACAGTTGTAGGACTGCCACTTGATAGAGTATCTTTATGTTCAGCAGCAGATTCCCCCCATTCAATTTCATGCTAACTTTAGATTACAGTGAAATGAACTGCAGCTCCAGGCAGCTGCAACATCCAGGTGATATTATGCAGCAGGGGCAGATGTCACAGATAAGATTCTTTATCTGATGGTGATGATGTTGCCCACGGTTTCTGCTATTGCATGAGCCTATTAGGACTTCGACATGCCTGATGTCATTTATGTGTAGCTGCTTGTTTACAGCTGTAAACAGGTGCGATGATTGTTTCTATTGCCCTTAGTTATCTTACTGTTGGTAAGCAGATGTTTCTCCTTTCAGACAGGTATGTTCATTTCTGGTTCTGCTGCCTTTTTTTGATAAAAACTGATTGTTTCGAGTTTGTTTTTTTGTTTTTTATAGACTATTTCATTCTATAAACTCAGCCCACACACATACAAACACAATCTGAGGTAAGTGAATAAAGAAAAAGTCATTTCATATTTATTGTGCTGAAGAGTTTTCGCAGAAAGTGCTTTAGATAATAAAAACAATCACTATTACTGCACTCTGGCACGAACCCATTCACTCAGCAAGAAAACTTAATATCACAGCCAATCATATCAATTGAAACATTTTTTTTGATGTGCCAAAAGTAGAATTAGGTGGTAAACGGTGCACGTATAGACAGTGCAATTCTGCAGTCCAATTGTTAAAAAAAGTGAAAAATAAAGTTAGATGGATGAAATTCTGATGGCAATAAAATGGGAATAAATTGTTTGTTGTATTTTTGAATAAAAGGATTATGTATGTAGTTTAGTTACCTATGGCATAATATTGATATCATTAAAAAAAACAGTGTAATGACAGTAACAACAAAATACTTGAGGAAAACTAATAAATTAATAAATACAAGGATGAATAAACAGCAGTATAAATACAAATACGACAACTGCCACGATTTCTACTCCTAAGAATAATGATAGTAATCACAACGATCATTAATGGCTTTAAACCCCATTCATACCCTACGGTAAAAACAGATATGGACTCTTTCATCTGTATCTGGAGGTCGTTTCAGTCCGTCAGTATGTCCGTTGTGAGAGAACTTAGGAATCCGGAGTGCTCCGGACAAAACGGAGCAACACCACCGGAAATCATGGCGGCAGTTATAGAGTCAGAGTTTTACAGTTTATCCATTTGTGAAAATCAAAGAAGAACAGTAGGAAAAGGGCATTTAAAAATGTCAAAAGTTTAAAATTACTTTGACCACTTTTAAGTGGTCGGACATACCACCACTGCGTACACTTGTCTTTTTTCCTCCTTTTCTGAAGTAGACGCAGGAAAAGTACATCTTTTA
>JALJCO010011540.1:0-2500 GCA_023101725.1 Atherinomorus stipes
ACCAGAAGAAGACAATAACGCTGACCTTGTTTGGAGTCTTTTATTAAAGCTCGTCACAGTTTGGAGGAAGAAGCTTTACCAGAATATTGTAGAAACAACCCCGTTTTCAATAAAAGTAGAGATGCTTTGTAAAATGTAAATAAAAACAGAATGTGATGGTTAAACATTAACAACACATCAGATGTCCTTCTGTGTCCATGCAGTGGTTTACAGGGAGAGAGGTCTGTCTGCTTTAATACAGACGATCACCAGCATCAGCCTTGTCCCCTGCGCACAGAATTCCTTCTGATTCTCTCAACCTTCTCCGCGTATTCAACACCTGGGAAGGCTGAAACCTTTGCAATCAAGAGCTGTTTTCGCCTTAACCCAGCTAAATAAGTTTTTTAGAGCTGCAAATGTTCCAAGGCCTTTTAAAATCTTTTTTGATAAATATTAGGCGTCATTTTTAAAGAATCACTGTTTTTATTTTTAACTTTTAGGTTTTTAAAATAAAAAAAAACTTATTTTGAATATTTTTCACCAAATCAAACTCACATGAAGTCCGAGGGTTTTAAAGATACTTAATAGGAAAGAAAATGGAAACACAGAGAAAACAATAAAGAAGCTGAGATAAACAAGAACAAGTGAAGAGCAGTGAGAAAATGATGAGGAAACATTCCCAAAATCAGCTTCTTTCTCCAAAATAATACAAAATTTAGATTTTTAATATGACATATTTAATGCTCTTTAGCCTATACGTCAAAATATAAAATGTATTTCTAATATCAAACTATTATTTATCAATACTATCTTTATCTATGAATCGATCTCACATTCAGCTGCCATGTGAGAAACGGTGATGCAGCGCTGATGTTGGTCTCATCACACCAACATTAAACTGAGCAGCTCGTGTCTCCATGGTTATGATCAAACACAGATATTCTGAGCCCGTTAGGCTAAAACTTTTCTTTGGGCTGCTTGTTACCGTAACCAGCACCGGCGCTACCTGAGGATCCGGAGGATTTGGGTCGTAAACGAGACCGACACCGGCGCCGCCACAGCGCAGATCTTTACTGGTGTTGGTCCAGACCAGCTTCCCTTCAGGTGACCCGAAGTTACATTTACGTTATAAGACTCCGTGAAAGTATCGTCTTACCGGCGGGAAATCCGCCAACTATGGCTGGTTTATAAACACGAGGGAAGCTGCGACATCTGACGGGTCAGAGAGGGAGAGAAGGGGAGCGCGTGCTTTATTAAAGGGCCGACGCGGGAGGCGACGTCACTCCTTCTGAATGAAAGGAGAGGGAGCAGCGTCGCCTCAAGCTTGTCGAGCCTTTTATTCTACGTTATTTTTTGGCTCCGATGCAAACGTTCACTGCACATTACGCCGCTGCAATTGCAAGCGGGAATTTCCCGCATTATAAGAGCGAAGTTTGCGGGAATTGATGGTATTATGCGCGATTCCCGCAGTGAATTTCAGGCCCTGATTGCAGCCATTTGCTAAAATCAAAAAAGTTCATTTTATTTCTCATTAATGTCACTCAGCACCCCATCTTGACAGAAAAAAACAGAAATGTAGAAATTTTAGCAAATTTATTAAAAAGAAAAAATTGAAATATGACATGGTCATAAGTTTTCAGACCCTTTGCAGTGACTCATATTTAACTCACAGATTATCCATTTCTTCTGATCCTCCTTGAGATGGTTCTCCTCCTTCATTGGAGTCCAGCTGTGTTTAATTAAACTGATTGGACGTGATCAGGAAAGACACACACCTGTCTATATAAGAGCTTCCAGCTCACAGTGCATGTCAGAGCAAATGAGGATCATGAGGTGGAAGGAACTGTCCAAGGAGCTCAGAGACAGAATTGTGGCGAGACACAGATCTGGACAAGGTTACAAAAGAGTTTCTGCAGCACTAAAGGTTCCTAAGAGCACGGTGGCCTCCATAGTCCTTACATGGAAGAAGTTTGGGACGACCAGAACTCTTCCTAGACCCGGCCGTCCAGCCAAACTGAGCAATGGTGGGAGAAGAGCCTTGGTGAGAGTAAAGAAGAAGCCAAAGATCACTGTGGCTGAGCTCCAGAGATGCAGTAGGGAGATGGAGAAAGTTCCACAAAGTCAGTATCACTGCAGCCTCCACCAGTCGGGCTTTATGGCAGAGTGGCCCGATGGAAGCCTCTCCTTAGTGCAGACATATGAAAGCCCGCATAGAGTTTGCCAAAAACACGTGAAGGACTCCCAGACTGAGAGAAATAAGATTCTCTGGTCTGATGAGACCAAGATTTAACTTTTTGGCGTTAATTCTAAGCGGTATGTGAGGAGAAAACCAGCACTGCTCATCACCTGCCCAATACCATCCCAACAGTGAAGCACGGTGGTGGCAGCATCATGGTATGGGGGTGTTTTTCAGCTGCAGGGACAGGAAGACTGGTTGCAGTTGAAGGAAAGATGAATGTGGCCAAGTACAGAGATCCTGGAAGAAAAGCTCTTCCAGAGTTCAGGAGCTCAGACTGGACCG
>JALJCO010011540.1:7500-30048 GCA_023101725.1 Atherinomorus stipes
TGCGATATGATACTTGCACATATTATTATATCTCTCTCATATAAATGTCATATTGTGATATATCAGTATATCGCACAGCCCTACTCCGCATGGGATTACGCGATTTGGGACTGCACTGCAAACTTGAAAATCATGTACTTAGCCATTGAGTACATAGTATGGTTAGTGTACTCAATATGGGATTTTGAGTATGGAAGTCAGTGATTTGGGACACAGCTGAGGAGTCTGTGATTTGGGACACAGCTGAGGAGTCGGTGATTTGGGACACAGCTGAGGAGTCTGTGATTTGGGACACAGCTGAGGAGTCTGTGATTTGGGACACAGCTGAGGAGTCTGTGATTTGGGACACAGCTGAGGAGTCTGTGATTTGGGACACAGCTGAGGAGTCGGTGATTTGGGACACAGCTGAGGAGTCTGTGATTTGGGACACAGCTGAGGAGTCTGTGATTTGGGACACAGCTGAGGAGTCTGTGATTTGGGACACAGCTGAGGAGTCTGTGATTTGGGACACAGCTGAGGAGTCTGTGATTTGGGACACAGCTGAGGAGTCGGTGATTGGGAAGCTGAGGAGTCGGTGATTTGGGACACAGCTGAGGAGTCTGTGATTTGGGACACAGCTGAGGAGTGGTGTTGGGAAGCTGGGGTCGGGTTGGGACAGCTGAGGGGGGGGAAGTGGGGGGGGGGGGGGGGGGGGTGGGGGGGGGGGGGGGGGGGCGGGGGTCGGTGGGGGGGGGGGGTGGGGGGTGGGCCGCTGGGGTCGTGATGGGGGGGGGGGGGGGGGGGGGGAGGGGGGGGGGAGGGGGGGTTGGGAAAGCTGGGGCGGATTGGGAAGTGAGGAGGGGTGGGAAAGCTGAGGGTGGGATTTGGGACACAGCTGAGGAGTCGTGTGGGAAGCTGAGGAGTGTGATTTGGGAACAGTGGGAGTGGTGATTTGGGACACAGCTGAGGAGTCGGTGATTTGGGACACAGCTGAGGAGTCGGTGTTGGGAGGGGGGGAAAGTGAGGAGTGGTGTGGGAAAGCTGAGGAGTGGTGATTTGGGACAAGCTGAGGAGTCTGTGATTTGGGACACAGCTGAGGAGTCTGTGATTTGGGACACAGCTGAGGAGTCTGTGATTTGGGACACAGCTGAGGAGTCTGTGATTTGGGACACAGCTGAGGAGTCTGTGATTTGGGACACAGCTGAGGAGTCTGTGATTTGGGACACAGCTGAGGAGTCGGTGATTTGGGACACAGCTGAGGAGTCTGTGATTTGGGACACAGCTGAGGAGTCGGTGATTTGGGACACAGCTGAGGAGTCGGTGATTTGGGACACAGCTGAGGAGTCGGTGATTTGGGACACAGCTGAGGAGTCGGTGATTTGGGACACAGCTGAGGAGTCTGTGATTTGGGACACAGCTGAGGAGTCTGTGATTTTGGACACAGCTGAGGAGTCGGTGATTTGGGACCCAGCTGAGGAGTCTGTGATTTGGGACACAGCTGAGGAGTCTGTGATTTGGGACCCAGCTGAGGAGTCTGTGATTTGGGACACAGCTGAGGAGTCTGTGATTTGGGACACAGCTGAGGAGTCTGTGATTTGGGACACAGCTGAGGAGTCTGTGATTTGGGACACAGCTGAGGAGTCTGTGATTTGGGACACAGCTGAGGAGTCGGTGATTTGGGACACAGCTGAGGAGTCGGTGATTTGGGACACAGCTGAGGAGTCTGTGATTTGGGACACAGCTGAGGAGTCTGTGATTTGGGACACAGCTGAGGAGTCTGTGATTTGGGACACAGCTGAGGAGTCGGTGATTTGGGACACAGCTGAGGAGTCTGTGATTTGGGACACAGCTGAGGAGTCGGTGATTTGGGACACAGCTGAGGAGTCGGTGATTTGGGACACAGCTGAGGAGTTGGTGAAACACTGCTGATAAACACGAGAATCTGCTTTATTCTGAAGTTCTGGCCTCTCTCTGTCTGTAAACAGGAGGTGGAGAGAGGCAATAAAAAAGAGAAATCCAAGTCCAGGAAGGCGAAGGTGGGTGCTGGGTGACCCCCTCCATGTTTCTGATCCCAGAACTGCATCGGACACCAGGACAGGGTGTCTGTCCAGTACTGGTCTGAAAATGTTGTTTCTGACTCATCAGGGATCGTCTGATGAAGAGCAGGCAGACATGGAGGAGTCTGAAGAGAAACCCGGGAGGAAGAGCAAGAAGCCTGAGGCCAAGTCCAAGGTGGGTACTGCCCAGGTCTTCACTGGATCCTGGTCTGCTCCAGACCTTCAGTCTTCTGCATCGTTGATTCAGAGCGTGAATGTTTCTGACCTGCATCCTCTCCTGACCCGTCTGCTCGTTAGAGAGGAAAAGCAGCCGAGCGCCCGCACAGCCTGGATGGAGAGGAGGAGGAGGAGGAAGGTGATGGAGACATGATGATGGTATGTCTTCCTCTCAGTGCTGACCGGTCTCCCATGCTCATGCTCTGCGTGTGATGATGATGATGATGATGATGATGATGTCATTCTGCTGTTGTGACCATCAGAGTGCTGAAGACGTCATCGCGGAGCAGGCCAAGCAGAAGGAGGACCCATACGCCCACCTGAGCAAGAAGGAGAAGAAGAAGGAGAAGAAGAAGGTGACATCACATAGACCATGATCTAGACTACTGCGTAGACCACCTCATAGACCGTCAGGTAGACCACCACGACCTAGACCACTACGTAGAACACCACCTAGACCATGACCTTAAAATACTGCGTAGACCACTATGTGACAACAGCCTAGGCCACAATGTAGACCACGACTTAAACCACCACATAGATCACAGCGTAGACCACGACCTAGACCACCACAGCGTAGACCACCACGTAGACCGCGACCTAGAATGCTGTGTAGATCACCAAGTACACCACCGCGTAAACCATGACCTAGACCACTACGTAGACTACCACCTAGACCACCACATAGAACACAGCGTAGATCACCACGTAGACTCGGCGTAGACCACGACGCAGACCACCACATAGACAACAGCCCAGACCATCACGTAGACCACAGCCTAGATTACCATGTAGACCACGACCTAGAACACAGCGTAGACTACTACGTAGATTCAACGTAGACCACAACGCAGACCACCAACTGGACCACAGCCTAGGCCACCACATGGACCACAGCGTACAGTGGGGCAAAAAAGTATGTAGTCAGCCACCAACTGTACAAGTTCTCCCACTTACAAAGATGAGAGGCCTGTAATCGTCCTCATAGGTAAACCTCACCTGTGAGAGACAGAATGAGAAAAAAAACATCCAGAAAATCACATTCTGACTTTTAAAGAATTTTTTTTGCAGATTATGGTGGAAAATAAGTATTTGGTCACCTACAAACAAGCGAGATTTCTGGCTCTCACAGAGCTGTAACTTCTTCTTTAGGAGGCTCCTCTGTCCTCCACTAATTACCTGTATTAATTGCACCTGTTTGAACTCATTATCAGTATAAAAGACACCTGTCCACAACCTCAAACAGTCACACTCCAAACTCCACTATGGCCAAGACCAAAGAGCTGTGAAAGGAACCAGAAACACAATTGTAGACCTGCACCAGGCTGGAAGACTGAATCTGCAACAGGTAAGCAGCTCGGTGTGAAGAAATCAGCTGTGGGAGCAAATATTAGAAAATGGAAAACTTACAAGACCACTGAGAATCTCCCTCCATCTGGGGCTCCACGCAAGACCTCCCCCCGTGGCCCCCCTGCTTAAGCCAGGGGGGGGCACGTCTGAAGTTTGCTAGAGAGCATGTGGATGATCCAGAAGAGGACTGGGAGAATGGAATATGGTCAGATTAAACCAAAATAGAACTTTTTGGTAGAAACGCAACTTCTGGTGTTTGGAGGAGAAAGATGCTGAATTGCATCCAGAGAACACCAAAGCTACTGTGAAGCATGGGGGTGGAAGCATCATGCTTTGGGGCTGTTTTTCTGCACGGGGACCAGGACGACTGATCCGTGTAAAGGAAAGAATGAATGGGGCGATGTATGGTGAGATTTTGAGTGCAAACCTCCTTCCATCAGCAGGGCATTGAAGATGAAACGTGGCTGGGTCTTTCAGCATGACAATGAACCCAAACACGCTGCCCGGCAACAAAGGAGTGGCTTCCTAAGAAGCATTTCACGGTCCTGGAGGGGCCGAGCCAGTCTCCAGATCTCACCCCCATAGAAAATAAGCATTTCAAGGTCCTGGAGGGGCCGAGCCAGTCTCCAGATCCCACCCCCATAGAAAATCTTTGGGGGGAGTGGAAGTCCGTGTTGCCAACGACAGCCCCAAACATCACTGTTCTAGAGCAGATCTGCATGGAAGAACGGGCCAAAATACCAGCAACACGTGTGAAAACCTTGTTAAGACTCACAGAAAACGTTTGATCTCTGTCATTGCCAACAAAGGGGACATAACAAAGTATCGAGGTGAACTTTTGTTATTGACCAAATACTTATTTTCCACCATAATTTGCAAATAAATTCTTTAAAAGTCAGAATGTGATTTTCTGGATGTTTTTTTCTCATTCTGTCTCTCACAGGTGAGGTTTACCGATGATGACGATTACAGGCCTCTCATCTTTGGAAGTGGGAGAACTTGTACGATTGGTGGCTGAAGAAATACTTTTTTGCCCCACTGTAGACCACGACCTAGACCACAGCGTATATATTCACGTAGACCACAGCCTAGACTACCACCTAGACCACAACCTACACCACAGCGTAGACCACCATGAGACAAGAGTCTAGGCCATGACGTAGACCACGACCTAAACCACCACAGTGTAGCCGTCAAAAAGACCACTACGTATACCACAGCATACATCACGACCTAGACCAGAGCGTAGACCACCACATAGACCATCAAAAAGACCACTACGTATACCACAGCATACATCACGACCTAGACCAGAGCGTAGACCACCACATAGACCATCAAAAAGACCACTACGTATACCACAGCATACATCACGACCTAGACCAGAGCGTAGACCACCACATAGACCGTCAAAAAGACCACTACGTATACCACAGCATACATCACGACCTAGACCAGAGCGTAGACCACCACATAGACCGTCAAAAAGACCACTACGTATACCACAGCATACATCACGACCTAGACCAGAGCGTAGACCACCACATAGACCGTCAAAAAGACCACTACGTATACCACAGCATACATCACGACCTAGACCAGAGCGTAGACCACCACATAGGCCGTCAAAAAGACCACTACGTATACCACAGCATACATCACGACCTAGACCAGAGCGTAGACCACCACATAGGCCGTCAAAAAGACCACTACGTATACCACAGCATACATCACGACCTAGACCAGAGCGTAGACCACCACATAGACCGTCAAAAAGACCACTACGTATACCACAGCATACATCACGACCTAGACCAGAGCGTAGACCACCACATAGGCCGTCAAAAAGACCACTACGTATACCACAGCATACATCACGACCTAGACCAGAGCGTAGACCACCACATAGGCCGTCAAAAAGACCACTACGTATACCACAGCATACATCACGACCTAGACCAGAGCGTAGACCACCACATAGGCCGTCAAAAAGACCACTACGTATACCACAGCATACATCACGACCTAGACCAGAGCGTAGACCACCACATAGACCATCAAATAGACCACTGCGTAGACCACGACTTAGACCATGACTTAGACAACCATGTAGACCAGAGTGTGGTTCACCACCTAGACCATCAAATAGACCACCACGTAGACCACCGCGTAGACCAAGACTTAGATATTTCTCAGTCTCTGCCAAAACCTGGTTCTGCTGGATCCTGATCCTGCTGGATCCAGGTCCTGCTGGATCCAGGTCCTGCCGGGTCCGGGTCCTGCTGGTCCAGTGGTACCATGTCTCGGTGGTTGTGTTGCAGAAGGAGTACGAGCGTCAGGTGGCCAGCGTGCGGGCCCAGAGCGCTCTGGAGGGAGACTTCTCCATCTCTCAGGCGGAGATGTCGTCCAGACAGGCCATGCTGGAGAACGCCTCCGACATCAAGGTTCCCCACGTTCCACTCTGTTGCCGTGACGACGCACGTCCATCCTCTCACTGATGATCTGTCTGTGTTCCAGCTGGAGAGGTTCAGCATATCGGCTCACGGCAAAGAGCTGTTCGTCAACGCCGACCTGCTGATCGTTGCTGGCAGAAGATATGGTTTAGTTGGACCAAATGGGTGAATATGTCTTTACTGGTTGCCGTGACGACACAAACAGATGGACCTGAAATTAGACCAAACATTTGAAGATGAGCAGGATATTTAGAAAATATTAATGTATTATTATTATTATTATTGTTGTTGTTTTTGCTGTAATGATAATATTAATGTTATTATTACTACTATTATTATTATTATTATTACTACTTCTGCCACTGTTACTATTAATACTATTATAATTGTCATTATTACGATTATTGTAATTGTTATTATTGATATTATTATTGTAATAATGATGATAATAGTAATATTATTACCATTACTGCTACTGTTATTACTATTATTACTACGATTAGAATTACGATCATTATTGCTACTATTATTACTGTTATTCCTACTAGAACTTTTATTACTTTAATTAATATTATTATTGCTATTACCATTACTGATATTATTGTTGTTGTTTCTATTAGTACTTTTATTACTACTATTATTATTATGGCTATTATTACTACTGTTATATCTTTGTTGTAATATTAGGTATATTTCACTTAATTATTCCTACTACTATTATTATTACTCTTATTTCTTACGACTATTATAATTACCATTGTTACTATTATTATTATTACAATTATTACTACTAGGGATGCACCGAAAATTCGGCCACCAAAAGTTTTCGGCCAAAAATGACCCAAAAGTGCATTTTTCGGTTTTTGGCCGAAAGACTTAAATCAGCTAAACAACACAGCCGAAACTTGTGATGATGCAACAAACAGCGCATCCAGCACGCAACTTATGAACTTTGTGTTTTTATTTGAAATATATTTAATTTCACTGTCTTTCAGCAGCCAGTCAGTTATAAGCCTGTATATTATTATTTGTTGTAATAGTCCTACAGAAAAAAAATGTAAAAGGCATTATGTAATGTACACGAGTGGAGTCAAACTAAATATTTTATTTTGAATTTTAATCTATAGTGTACATTCTGTAATGTCAGGGGTAAATTAATATTTTGATACTTTTGTACTTGATTTGTTGCAATGATTGATTTTAGTGAAGTTAGTACACATCGTAGCTAAAAGTGCTACAGTTCTAATAATTGACATTTTTTTCGGTGTTCGGTTTTCGGCCTTGGTTTGTTCATTTTTTGTTTTCGGTTTCGGTCAAGTATTTTCATTTCGGTGCATCCCTAATTACTACTACTATCACTGCTGTTGTTGTAATACTCCTGATGACGTGTGCGTTGTGTGTTTGCTTGCAGTAAAGGAAAGACCACATTACTGAAGCACATCGCTAACAGAGCTCTGAGTATTCCTCCCAACATCGACGTGCTGCTGTGTGAACAGGGTACGAGCTCATCGCCACTCTGACTGCGTCCATGCCGGTAACACTGACTGACCGCTCGCTCTTGTTTCCATCAGAGGTGGTGGCCGACGACACTCCGGCGGTGCAGGCAGTGCTGAAGGCCGACACTCGTCGCCTGAAGTTGTTGGAGGAGGAGAAGCAGCTGCAGGCTCGCCTGGAGAAAGGAGAGGACAACGTGGCCGAAAGGCTGGAGAAGGTGCAGCTGGAATATTCCTGCAGAACATGGTTATCATGGAAAGAACCAAGTACTCTATTGATGATCTCACTGATTAATCAAGTTATTAGATACTAAGTACTTTAATTAAAGAGCAATAACTATTCAGTTAGTGAAAGTTTATACATATAAATAAATATATATATATATATATATATATATATATATATATATATATATATATATATATATATATATGACCCGGGTTCGATTCCCCGACACGACTCCTGGGTGAACCACTGTGGACCCCTGAGCAAGGTCCTCAACCCCCCACCAACTGCTCCCCGGGCGCTTTAAGTAGCAGCCCCCTGCTCTCTGATACTCACAGTACAGAGATGGTGAAATGCAGAGCCCTAATTTCCCCTCAGGGATCATACAAGTATAACAAAAAAAAAAAAAAAAAAAAATATATATATATATACATGTATGTAGTTGTGTGAAAAAGTGTTTCATGATTTATTTTGTTTTGCATGTTTGTCACACTTAAATGTTTCAGATCATCAAACAAATTTAAATATTAGACAAAGATAACACAAGTAAACACAAAATGCAGTTTTTAAATAAAGATTTTTATTAGTAAGGGAAGGGGGGGGGGGGCGCTGTGTGAAAAAGTGATCTTCCCCTAAACCTAATAACTGGTTGTTCCACCTTAGCAGCAACAACTGCATCAAGCGTTTGTGATAACTGGCAGTGAGTCTTCTTCAGCGCTGTGGAGGAATTTTGTTCCACTCATCTTTGCAGAATTGTTGTAATTCAGCCACATTGGAGGCTTTTCCAGCATGAACCGCCTTTTTAAGCTCATGCCACAGCATCTCAATGGGATTCAGGTGGGGGCTTTGACTAGGCCACTCCAAAGTCTTCATGTTGTTGTTCTTAAGCCATTCAGAGGTGGACTTGCTGGTGTGTTCTGGATCATTGTTCTGCTGCAGAACCCAAGTGCGCTTCAGCTTGAGGTCACCAACAGATGGCCGGACGTTCTCCTTCAGGATTTTTTGGTAGAAGCAGAATTCATGGTTCCATTTACCACAGCAAGTCTTCCAGGTCCTGAAGCAGCAAAACAGCCCCAGACCATCACACTACCACCACCATGTTTTACTGTTGCTATGATGTTCCTTTTCTGAAATGCCGTGTTACTTTTACGCCAGATGTAATGGGACCTCCACCTTCCAGAAAGTTCCACTTTTGTCTCGTCAGTCCACAGAGTATTTTCCCAAAAGTCTTGGGGATCATCAAGATGCTTTCTGGCTAAACTGAGACGAGCCTTTATGTTCTTTTTGCTCAGCAGTGGTTTTGGTCTTGGAACTCTGCCATGCAGCCATTTTTGCCCCCCAGTCTCTTTCTGATGGTGGAGTCATGAACACTGACCTTCATTGAGGCAAGTGAGGCCTGCAGTTCTTGGATGTTGTTCTGGGGTCTTTTGTGACCTCTTGGATGAGTCGTCGCTGTGCTCTTGGGGTCATTTTGGTCGGCCGGCCCCTCCTGGGAAGGTTCACCACTGTTCCATGTTTTCACCATTTGTGGATAATGGTTCTCACTGTGGTTCTCTGGAGTCCCAAAGCTTTAGAAATGGCTTTGGAACCTTTTCCAGACTGATAGATCTCAATGACTTTGTTTCTCATTTGTTCCTGAATTTCTTTGGATGGCAGTATGATGTCTAGCTTTTGAGGATCTTTTGGTCTACTTCACTTTGTCAGGCAGGTCCTATTTAAGGGATTTCTGATGGAGAACAGGTGTGGCAGTAATCAGGCCTGGATGTGGATAGAGAAACTGAACTCAGCTTTCCAAAGATGTGACAAACCACAGTTAAATTATGTTTGAACAGAGGGGGCAATCACTTTTTCACACAGGGCTACAGAGGTTTGGACCCCCCCCCCCCCCCCCCCCGAAAAATCTTAATTTAAAAACATGCAAAAAAAAAAATTGAAATCAGGAAGGGGGCAAACACTTTTTTACACAACTGTTCATATAAACTGTATATAAAAGTCTGTAAATTATGCTGGGTGGGGGCATCGGCCAACACACATAACCTATCGGCCGATGCTGATACCAGAAAAAAACAAAAATATCAGCCTAAAGTATTGGCCAGCTGATGTATCTGTCTATCCTTAAAACTGATTATTGATCTGGATGGTAAACAGAACAGAACCAGTCCGGGTTTAATGTGACATGTTCAGTAAAAAAACGGCCGTAGACCTGCACCAACCAGGTCTGGGTCTAATGGTGTTGTTGCTCCTGGGTTCAGGTCTATGAGGAGCTGAGGGCCATCGGAGCTGCAGCAGCCGAAGCCAAGGCCCGGAGGATCCTGGCGGGTCTGTCTTTCACCCCCGAGATGCAGAACAGACCAACCAAACGGTTCTCTGGAGGATGGAGGATGAGAGTCTCTCTGGCCAGGTACTGCAGACCAGCAGGAATGTGCTGGAAGAGGCTTTTCCTGCAGCTGAGCGTGTCCTTGTCCCCCCAGAGCCTTGTTCATGGAGCCCACCCTGCTGATGCTGGACGAGCCCACCAACCACCTGGACCTGAACGCCGTCATCTGGCTCAACAAGTATGGAGACGTTTCCTTCCTAGACTGTAGCACTGGGGGATGTGGTGGATTCATGATGACGGGGAAGGAGTTTGTAGGTCTGAAAAGATAAATGTGCAGACCTGATGAAGAACTTTAACTCTGGACTGATCTGAATATTAAACCGATGAAACTGGACCGTAAAGCTGGTCCAGATCTGCAGCAGCCCGAGTGTGATCAGTCAGCACCAGCAGCAGTGGTGCGTAGCTCTGCGGGGTGAGCGGTGACGGGGTCCCTTCAGGTAATCTGGAACTTTCCAGGCGTTTCTGTCAGTCCAGGTTTACAATCAGGCACAAAATGAGGCGACTGTAGAGGATGGGATCAGGGGAACACGACCAGATCAGGACATTCCTGAAAGATTGTCCTTGTTCAGGCCGACTTCAGATGATCTGGGGTCTGTTGTAGCTGCTTTTGTTTTTAGTTCCAGGCTGTTGCAGCCTTTTTATTACCATTTTTTGCTTTGCGTTTTCAGCTTGTTGGTTTAGGTGTACTGTTGCTTTTACTCCGTTACATTTGTATTTTTGTTGGACTGTACGGCACCTCGGGCTCCGAGGATGATGCCGGGGTGCTTTATCAGGGTTTCTGCGCAGTCTCAAAAGGTCTTAAGTCTTAAATTTGCAAAGCTACATTTAATACCTTAAAAAGTCCTTAAATTTGACAGTTCTGGGGTCTCATTTATAAAACTGTGCGCAGGATCTATACTAAAAGTGTACGTGCGCCAAAAACCCAAAGTTTGCTTACGCCGAAAAATATTCAGATTTATAAAACCGGGCGTACGCAAAAATCCAAGCAATTTCCCCTTTATAAATCACACTCTCCTTGGAAGTTTGCGCAGGTGAATTTGGCTCATATCCCGCCCCCCCCTACACGCCCACTTTCTACCATGAAGGGTCAATGCAAAGCACCTCATGGATATTTTTTGCATATAAATAAGCTGATCTGAGGCATTTAAACTTGATCGTGGCGACTGAGAAGATGAGAAAACGCAGTTTCATGGAGAATGAAGTGGAGGAGCTTGTTGGTGGTGAAACGTTGAAAGAACGTTATATTTGGACTTCACAGTGGAATCGCAGATAAACAGAAGTGACGGCACGTTGCTGCAGCGGTGAATGAACACAACGCCTCGCTGCACACCGGAGCGCGTTGTGGTCAACAACTGCGCACTGGGATTAAACGGATTCGGCCAGTTTAACACACAGATCCAGGAGTTCCCAAACTTTCTGAGCTACGACCCCCCCAGATACCAGACGTTGTTGTTCCTGACCCCCCCAGATACCAGACGTTGTTGTTCCTGACCCCCGCCACAGCTGAGCTCTTTATTGTGCGACATTTCAGATCATCCTGCAGCATCTACATGTGAGGCTGGAAAACTGTCAGAATCTTCATGAATTAGGGGGATAATGGGGGGGGGGGGGGTGGATTATAAATGAAATGAAATGATATTAATCCCAGAAGGGAAATTCAATGTTTGTAATACTGTTTTTTTTTACAATATAACATCTAACATAACAATAATATAAAAAGTACAAGTGCAACAATAATCATACATATGTACACAACTGTAAGAAAACATGATAATAAAAAAAAACAACTTAGCTGACCAAGATATGAGAAGAGGCTTTTGCAAGATATTGCTAAATTGCAATTTTTATTATAAGTTAGGCTCTAATTTATTTATTAGAAAATGAATGCGTTTATATTCCTACAGATTAATCTCCTGCATTAACAGATTTATTTTGACAACCCTAAAAATTCTAAATGTATTTAGTTTACAGCGATTACAATCGTCTGGCGACCCTCTGAAATGATCTCAGAATCCCCAGTTCGGGAAGGTTGCTCAGGGGAATCTATCGGCATCAGTCAGTAATCATGGAGGAATATTGGTGGTTTCTAAAAACTCTCTCCATCTTTATCCTCTTCTTTCCATGATCTTCCAGCAGTGCAGCGCATCCATGTGAAGCATTATGTACGAGTGTCACCGTTTCCTCAGTAATTACAATCAGCCTCCACACCTTGTTACAGGTAACCTACCAATAACTGTCATCCTTTATAACTGAAGCTGCAGCTACTGTAGCTCTGAAATGAGGCTGATGGATCGTACAGCTCAATCCAGGAACAGACGGGGGTTTACGATGGTCTCCAGTCTGATATGATGGTTAAATGCATGATCGTGGCTTCAGCTCATCATCTTACCAGCGGTGCCGCCAGTTTCCCGTCTCCAAAATGTTCGTGCGCAAGGTTCAGAGTTTGCGTACAGGTGCGCACATTTTCCCGTCAGGTTTGTTTTTATAAATCTGAAACTTTGCGTGGAAAATTACTTACGCCATTTTCAGGCCCTGTTTTGTGCGTAAGCAGCTTTATAAATGAGACCCCAGGTCTTAACTTTCATATGGTAGGTCTTTTATGGACAGATTTCTGTCACTTGGAAAAATGACAGCAGGAAAGAAAAAACAAACAGGGTTCCTGCGCGGTCTTAAAGTCTTAAATTTACAAAACTGCATTTGATGCCTTAAAGTTCTTAAAAGGTCTTAAATTACCTAAAAACCGATTTCTGTCGTTTGGAAAAATGACGGCAAAAGAACGAATCCATATTTTTTTCTCAACTTCAGTATCTTTTCTGACATTATCTTGTAATTGTAGAGGGATTCATTTTTGCCAGTGTGGCCGATAAATGGGCGTTAAATTCCTCAAAGGGTCTTTTTTTAGTTAAACGTAACTTTAAAAATGTGAAGGAACGCTGGACACACAGATCCACGTGTTTTTCCCGACCAATAAATCTTGACAAGTCTGTTAGCCAATCAGAAGGAGTCAGAAATGTCTGTCACCACATCTATAGAGCGATGATAGTTAACTAGTTTCCTCCTGCTCCAACCTGAACATTACGAACCAATGTATCACTGACTTTGCAGGTATTAATGATCGGGCAGCATTTAACCCAACGCGCACACACACACATGTTTGTTTTTATATCCCCCTGGGGTACATCCATTGACATAATGCATTCCATAACCCCCTTACCCTAAACCTAACGCCCATAGCTGATTGCCTGAACCTAACCAAAACCTAATTGTAACTTAATCTCTAAAACCTAATCTTGACCCTCAAAACGGGGTTCGTACCCGTGGGGACCAGGAAAATGTCCCCATGAGGGCAAGACGTCCCCACAGTAACGGTAAAAAATACGGAACATGGTCCCCACAATGTTGCAAAAACGCGCCCCCCCCCCACACACACACCCACGCGCACACACACACACACACACACACACACACACACGCACACACACACACACACACACACACACACCCACACGCACACACACACCCACACGCGCACACACACACACACGCGCACACACACACACACACACACACACACACACACACACACACACACACACGCACACACGCACACACACACACACACACACACACACACACACACACGCACACACACACACACACACACCCACACGCACACACACACACACACACACACACGCGCACACACACACACACACACACACACACACACACACACACACGCTTTTACTTACACGTGACAGAAAGCAACCGTGGATTTGAGTTTTTTCTGTCAACATACAGTAAGGACAGACTATACATGGGTGGGCCGATATTTTAGGCCGATATTTTGCCGATACCCCCACTTGGCATAATTACATTTTTTAAATACATATTTATCACAAGTTGAATGTTTCTTTCTAATGTTTGTTTATGATTGCACTGTTTCTTTTTTATATTTTTATTAGAAGTACTTTGTTCTTTTTTTATTTTAAAAGGGTTGTAAAATTACTTTAAATTGTATATTAATTTGGGGGGTTAAATGCAGTATCAACCCCAAATATCGGCAGGTTGTATCAGCCATTGGCTGAGCCTGATAAGAAAATATTGGTTTCATTCCTAAAAAAATCTGTATCGGTCGATTCCTAACATAGTGTGTGTATGTGTGTGGTTGTTTTTGCTCAGTCTGTCTTTCTTACATTATCTCTGTGTTGCAGACGGATCTGAGTGTCTGTTAGTGTTGCTGTGAAATTAGGGTTGTCACAATTACAGATTTTATTTATAAGATTATTGTCAAAGAAAAATCATGATTATCACAATTATATTTTAATTCCCAAACTGCATAAATGTGTAAATTCACACGAACACTCCTCAGGTCTTTACATTTTAATTAGATTTGTCAAAACTGATGTGTTAATGCGAAGAAATTAAATTGGCTTAATTTCTTTGGTTTTTTTTTTTTTTTAGAATATTTTATTTTTGATTTTTTCCAAGGAAATGGTCACAGTTTTAAACTGATATAACAAACTCAAGTACAGGAAGTGAGAAAACAAATCTACATGGTGACAGAAATGAGGTGAAATAAACTAAACTTACAGTGACAGGACAAAAAGAGTAAATAAAATAAATTAAAAACAGTAACTCAAAACAAAAAAACAAACAAACAAAAAAAAACAAACAATAACTGTATCAATGAATGAATTAATCAGATACGTTATGCAATGGTTGAAAATAATTGAACGTAATGAGAGAGACCCATGGTAGTTTTACTTTTAGATCAAACCAAGCCCAGCTCAAAAGCCGAAGAATTAGTCAGCATGGTGTGCTGGCAAATTTTCCATATATATTAGAAATGGCTGCCATATCTTATCAAAAGTATTTTCTCTTTTCTGCATCCAATAGGTTAATTTCTCAAGTGGCAGGCAACTATTGATTTCACTAAGCCACATCTTTATTGAAAGAGGAGTGTCTAATTTCCACTTAATTGCTATACATTTCTTAGCAATAGTCAAAAGGATTTTTGTAAGTTTCTTAGCATGATTTGTCTCAAGGTTTGAATTAGTAAGATTTCCTAACAGACAAATTTCAGGGGTCAAGTGGAAATATGACCCCATGGACGTCTGATAGAATTTCACAAACCCCCTTCCAAAACCCTGCACTTTAGAACACTGCCAGGTGGAATGAAGAAATGTCCCCTCCTCCATCCCACATCTAAAACAAAGAGATGATATATTGGAGTTGTATCTATGTAATTTATACGGAGTAATATACAGCTGATGTAGGAAGTTGAACTGTATCAGCCTATATCTAGCATTTAGGGTAGAGGTAACCCCATCTCTACACAAGGTCCTCCATAGCTGTTCTTCAATACTTATTCCCAGATCCTTCTCCCACTTAACTTTTGATCTATCCATGTCTGGTTGTAGCACAGTTGACATAAGAGCCGTATACACTCTTGAAATAGTTCTTAGTAATGGTTGGTCAGCATGACACAGATGCTCAACTGGCGACATGATGGGTAGATTCCAGTCTCCTTTCTGGCTGACTCTAATAAAATCCCGTAACTGGAGATAACCAAGAAAATCTTTATTTGTTAAACTAAATCTTTCTTTCAGCTGTTCTAGAGACATAAATATTCCATCTTTATAGCAGTGCTCCAGGCAGGATATACCTTTCTCCTGCCAAGATCTAAAGTTGCCACTCTGTAGGATCCTTGGTAACAATCCATTTCCCCATAAAGGAGTTTTAGGAGAAAGGAGCCCTTCCATCTTAAAAAGCTCACGAAGTTTATACCAAACTTGGACTGAGTGGATGATTAAGGGGTTGTTCTTTGGTTTATTTTTACACATTAATTCATAAACAACAAGGTTATGACTCATGCGGTGTTCAAAATCTGAATTTGGTATAATCCTGGTCAGAGGAGCAGATTCCAGCATGTAGGTACCGTATCGCAGTGGTGACCAGAATCCACCAAAACCCACTTTATCCTCCGTATTTATCACCCATTCCACGTATGAAATAACTTTGTTTGCTGTCGTGGTTCAGACATGATCTTTCACGTAAGTCATGATATTGAGGAATCTTGACGATTTAATAATTGTGGCATTTAATACCGTGATTAATCGTGAAAGTAAATAATCATGACTTCCCTATGTGAAATGGGCTTTAAATTGTTTTCTAAGCGGTCTTGAAAAGTCTTAAATTTAACTTGTAAAAGCACGTAAGGACCCTGTAAATAAGCTGGACCTGAACTTGGTGACTGGTTGCTTCTCTGTAGATGTTTAAAGAACGCGGGTTTAGAACCAGTTGCAGGTCCACACAATGAAAATCTATAAAATAAAATTAAATAAAAGTAAAAGAAGATTAAAATATAATAAACACGTGAAGCTGCGGAGAAGCGGTGAGATTTCTACAGAAATAGAAACTTTCCTCGGCTTCGGGTCAGACATGGCAACCCTCCATCTCCTCGGAGATTTAATCATGAAGCGTGGTGGATAAACTGGCCGGTCGAGGCCGGAGCTCTGATGGGGAAGATCAGAGGACCCGCTCTTCCGTTTAAAACTTCAAAAGTAAATGATAAAGTGTTAAAGGAGGTAGAAACGGGGAGAACGGCGAGCAGGGCCGTGTCTGATGCTTGTCCGCCACCTCTGTATCTGCAGCTACCTTCAGGGCTGGAAGAAGACGCTCCTCATCGTGTCCCACGACCAGAGCTTCCTGGACGATGTGTGCACAGACATCATGCACCTGGACAACCAGAAGCTGTACTACTACCGAGGAAACTACTGTAAGTGCTGCATCCTGCCAGCAGTTTGTCTGAGAACGGGATGAGCTCGGCGTTTACGTTTACCAGGAGGCTCTGTGATGTCACATCTGCAGAGAAGCAGCGCTCCTGCACTGATGTTGTGTTTAAGAGCAGTGTCGTATAAAGTACCCAAAAGCCATACTTGAGTAAAGGTAAAAAAATAGCTAGTATTTACTGTAAAGTATCAAAAGTAAAATGTACTGTTAATAAAACGCAAACAGAAATTTGAGTTTAACATTTTCTTTATCCTGTTTGATTTAGTTTTTAAGTTTAGTTTCATTTGCAAAGTGTGACGGAGCTTCAGTACCTTCTTACATAAACCAACCACGTACAGAAATATCTGAGACTCCTGACATGCAACCATTCATTTGAAATGTACCTGCTGGCCGCCGCTTTCATCCGCCGCACAACGGGGTTAACCAATGACAACGTCTTGCTTTGTCTCCTTCATCTCCGCTTCGTCTCAGCGTTTTCTCTCTTTCGTCTCTCCTTCGTTTCAGCGTCGTCTCTCCTTCGTCTGTCTTTCTTCTCATTGTTGTCTCTCTTCATCTCTCTTTTGTCTCGGCTTAGTCTCTCCTTCGTCTCTTCTTTGTCTCAGCGTCATCTCTTCTTCCTCTCTCCTTTGTCTTTCATTCGTCTCTGCTCTCCTTTGTCTCAGTCCTCTCTCCTTTGTCTTTCATTCGTCTCTGCTTCGTCTCTCCTTCGTCTCCGCGTCGTCTCTCCTTCGTCTCCGCCTCGTCTCTCTTTTGTCTCAGCTTAGTCTCTCCTTCGTCTCTCCTTTGTCTCAGCGTCATCTCTTCTTCCTCTCTCCTTTGTCTTTCATTCGTCTCTGCTTCGTCTGTTCTTCGTCTCCGCTTCGTCTCTCCTTCGTCTCTCATTCGTCTCCGCTTCAAAGCTACTTCATCACTGTATAAAATATAAGCTACAATAGTTGAACACTTCTCCAAAAGCTTGGGATGCAAGTTATTCGTCGATGTTGTGATAACTTGACTCGTACTTTAGCAGCTGAAATAGTCCTGAAAATGTCCTGGAAAAGTCTTGGAAAAATAACTTCAAGAAAACAGTGGGAACCCTGCATTGGGTACTAGTCCCACTAAAACAAAGCAAAGACTGTCATTGGCTATCACGGTCCTTATTTTGTAACGAGTAACAAGGATGCTCGGGTAAATGTAACGGAGTAAAAGTGTTGATTTTTTTCTAAAAATGTAGTGAAGTAAAAGAAAAAATCATCAGAAATAGAAAAGTGAAGTAGTAAAGTGACTAAATATTTTTACTTTTATGATACAACACTGTTTAGAGGTTAAGCGGATGTTAGTCCTCACGATTCTTCTCTGCTCTGTTTCCAGTAACCTTCAAGAAGATGTACGTGCAGAAGCAGAAGGAGCTGCAGAAACAGTACGACAAGCAGGAGAAGAAGCTGAAGGAGCTGAAGGCCGGCGGCAAGTCCACCAAGCAGGCTGTGAGTACTCCACCGCTGTGGAACTCCACAGAGACAGTCACTTTCATGGTGGAGGAGGTCGGAGGGGAGGATGTGTGGTCATTAGGGCTGTAACGGTACACAAAAATCACAGTTTGGTTCTTCCTCTGCACAGTAATGGAGAGAAAAAATAACAAATATGAACTGTTTTGTGTTTTATCAACAAGTTCACTAAACTTAAACATGACGGCCGAGTTCATACTACATACCTGAGCCAGCCTACAAAGTCGGGTTCATTTATCCTGATCGCGTTTTCTATCCAGCACCAGCTCACAAACTGGTTTCAGGTCTCATTTCCTCTAGAACAGGTTTATGTTGAGCTCTTGGATTAAAAACTACACTGATGTTAGTTATCAGGTTTACATGACAGCATGTCGCTGCTCTCTGAGTTTCTGTGATGCGTCCACCCTCAGACACGCGCACGTCCACTGGATGAGTGTGCACGTCGCCTCAGACGGCGCGTACGTCTGAAAACACGTCAACCAGCTGAAACTCAGACACAAATATCAGGTTAAACTACTGAGGAGATGAAGATGGAAACACTCGCCTCCTCTTCACCTGCTGATGTGCTGTGAACGAGCACGTCGCAGGAACGTGCACAGCTGATACCGCCGTAAGAATCACGTTTAATTATGTCAGCACGTCATCTTACATCTGAACTTTAAGGATATTGAGCACAACTTCATGGAATGAAACGGTTTTTACCATCTACACAGCGGCGATCGCACTCACTCATATAATGTCGGCACACTGATTTTGTTTTGTCGACTTTTATTCAGCTCCTTCTTCGTCCAAACCGAAGAGCTCCCAGACAGAGGACCGGAGGGTTGGTGGAGCTTCCTGAGTAACAAAATACCATGTTGTTAGAAACAGGATGGTGAGGCGCTGCGTGGGTCCGTTATGTCCGGTGGCAGCAAGAACTCAATGAAACAATAAATGGCTAAATGAACAAATCCTACGCTCAACAGTTCGGTACAGGGTCATGTCGAACAGAGAGTAGCGTACCGAACGGTTCTACACAAATACATGTACCGTTACAGCCCAGGTTGTCATGCATAGCCCCGTTTCCACCAGCAGGTCGGGTCGGTCCGCGTGTTTGCACGGGGAAAAACTGGGACTGCACCCATACTACTGTTTTGACACCTTTCCATTAGGGTACGAATCTGATCAATCCGACCCAAAAATGCGGAGCCACTGATTGGTTCAAAGAGTCATCACTTCCTGTGCAACTCTGCACCGAGAATAAAGCATCAAGTCACATTTATTCATAGAGCACATTTAAAAACAGCTGCAGCTGACCACAGCGCTGCACAGAATAAAACGGTAAAAGCATAAAACAAGTGATGAAAACAGAATAAATACTACACAAGCTAGACGCAGAACAGATCTTTATTCCAGACCCATGGGATCCATGTCGGATAAAAACAAAAAAACAAAATCAGACAAACCAAATAAAAAAAAAAAGATAAGAACAAATGTGACCCTGAAGCTGAGTGAGAAGCCAGCAGAAACAAACGAGTCTTCAGGAGTGATTTGTAACGATCAACACTCTGCACAGATCTGAGTTTTAAAGGCTGTTCCAGAGCCGAGGAGCAGCAACAGAAAAGGCCCTCACCTCGACCGGCTACAGCCCCCTGATTAAATATACGTTTTCATTTTTTTTGGGGGGGGGGGGGGGGGGGTAATTTGAAGCCACGTGCCATGACCATGTAATGCTGCCGTTCTCGTACGCCAGCGCTGCACTGCTTTGACATCACGCTATCACGTATCTGATGCAGCTGGCTGATACGCCGCTTGCTGGGCAACGGTACGGTTGCCGTGGAAACACTGGTGATCAGGAACTACGTAGAATGATGGAACTACGTAGAATGATGGAACTACGTAGAATGATAGAACTACGTAGAATGATGGAACTACGTAGAATGATAGAACTACGTAGAATGATAGAACTACGTAGAATGATAGAACTTTTTTACGTAGAATGATGGAACCCGCCTCCTACGTAGAATGATGAAACTACGTAGAATGATGGAACTACGTAGAATGATGGAACTACGTAGAATGATAGAACTACGTAGAATGATAAAACTACGTAGAATGATAGAACTACGTAGAATGATGGCAACTACGTCAGAATGATGGAACTACGTAGAATTGATGGAACTACGTAGAATGATAGATTACTACGTAGCAATGATGAACTACGTAGAATGATAAGTGTACTACGTATTGAATGATGGAACTACGTAGAATGATGGAACTACGTAGAATGATGGAACTACGTAGAATGATGGAACTACGTAGAATGATGGAACTACGTAGAATGATGGAACTACGTAGAATGATGGAACTACGTAGAATGATGGAACTACGTAGAATGATGGAACTACGTAGGATGATGGAACTACGTAGAATGATGGAACTACGTAGAATGATGGAACTACGTAGAATGATGGAACTACGTAGAATGATAGAACTACGTAGGATGATGGAACTACGTAGAATGATGGAACTACGTAGGATGATGGAACTACGTAGAATGATGGAACTACGTAGAATGATGGAACTACGTAGAATGATGGAACTACGTAGAATGATGGAACTACGTAGAATGATGGAACTACGTAGAATGATGGAACTACGTAGAATGATAGAACTACGTAGAATGATGGAACTACGTAGAATGATGGAACTACGTAGAATGATAGAACTACGTAGAATGATAGAACTACGTAGAATGATAGAACTACGTAGAATGATGGAACTACGTAGAATGATGGAACTACGTAGAATGATGGAACTACGTAGAATGATAGAACTACGTAGAATAATAGAACTACGTAGAATAATAGAACTACGTAAAATAATAGAACTACGTAGAATGATAGAACTATGTAGAATGATGGAACTACGTAGAATGATAGAACTACGTAGAATGATAGAACTACGTAGAATGATAGAACTATGTAGAATGATAGAACTACGTAGAATGATGGAACTATGTAGAATGATAGAACTACGTAGAATGAAGGAACTATGTAGAATGATGGAACTACGTAGAATGATAGAACTACGTAGAATGATGGAACTACGTAGAATGATAGAACTACGTAGAATGATGGAAGCTGCGTGTATGATGGAACTACGTAGAATGATGGAACTACGTAGAATGATGGAACTACGTAGAACGATAGAACTACGTAGAATGATAGAACTATGTAGAACGATGGAACTACGTAGAACGATGGAACTACGTAGAATGATGGAACTACGTAGAATGATGGAACTACGTAGAATGATGGAACTACGTAGAATGATGGAACTACGTAGAATGATGGAACTACGTAGAATGATGGAACTACGTAGAATGATGGAACTACGTAGAATGATGGAACTACGTAGAATGATGGAACTACGTAGAATGATGGAACTACGTAGAATGATGGAACCCTACGTAGAATGATGGAACTACGTAGAATGATAGAACTACGTAGAATGATGGAACTATGTAGAATGATAGAACTACGTAGAATGATGGAACTACGTAGAATGATGGAACTACGTAGAATGATGGAACTACGTAGAATGATGGAAGTACGTAGAATGATAGAACTACGTAGAATGATAGAACTATGTAGAATGATAGAACTACGTGGAATGATAGAACTACGTAGAATGATGGAACTACGTAGAATGATGGAACTACGTAGAACGATGGAACTACGTAGTGAACGATAGAACTACGTAGAACGATAGAACTATGTAGAACGATGGAACTACGTAGAACGATGGAACTACGTAGAATGATAGAACTACGTAGAATGATGGAACCACGTAGAATGATGGAACTACTTAGAATGATGGAACTACGTAGAATGATGGAACTACGTAGAATGATGGAACTACGTAGAATGATGGAACTACGTAGAATGATGGAACTACGTAGAATGATGGAACTACGTAGAATAATAGAACTACGTAGAATGATAGAACTACGTAGAATGATGGAACTACGTAGAATGATAGAACTACGTAGAATGATGGAACTACGTAGAATGATAGAACTACGTAGAATGATGGAACTACGTAGAATGATAGAACCTACGTAGAATGATAGAACT
>JALJCO010011541.1:0-45728 GCA_023101725.1 Atherinomorus stipes
ATAGGGGATTATCACGCTTCCGCGTTCCGGTTTCCGGAAGTTGAAACATCTGAACCTTCCTCTTCCGGACCAGGAATGGCTCAATGTTGCTGCTCTGTTCCATTGTGTACATCTAAAATACATCGCCAGCCGTACCTAAGTTTTAATGGATTCCCGACTGAAAAGACACTAAGGAAGAAGTGGATGAAAGCGATTTGTCGGAGTGAAGGACCGAAACTTAAAATAAAACAAGATCTGCACTTCAATGATGCAGACTACACTACAGCTAGCGTTAGCTGACGTTACCAACTTTTCGCTTGTGAAAACATACAAGCGTCTGAAAACTGGGTCTGTACCCTCCCGTTTCCAGTGGATTAACTGGGGACTGCCAAAAAAAGGAGACGCTTTCAGATGCTTGTGTGTTTTCAGCCGCACAAAGTTAGGCACGTCATCGAGCTGGCTAATGCTAGCCTGCCAGGGCGACTGTGCAGACTGCCGACTACAAACAAACGTGTGTCGTTTTATTATATAGTTCGGTCCTTCACCGCGGCGAATCGGTCGTTTTGATCCACTTCTTCCTTAGCATCAATTCAGTCTGGAATGAAAACTTGGCAGTAGCGTTTATCCAATTTACAAAGTTTAACAGAGTAGTAGCTGACGGACTACTGTTAGCAGGTTAGCATTAGCCAGCTCGATAATGTGCCTAACTTTGTGCGGCTGAAAACACACAAGCATCTGAAAGCGTCTCCTTTCTTGGCAGTCCCCAGTTGTTCCACTGGAAACGGGGGGGTACAGACGATTTTCAGATGTTTGTGTGTTTTAAGACGCACAATGTTAAGCACGTCAGTAAACACTAGCTGGCTAATGCTAGCATGCTGTGAAGTGCCGGTGTTGTGCCCCACCGGCGACAAACGTGTGTTTTATTATAAAGTTCGGCCCTTCACACATGGCGAATCGATCGCTTTGATCCAGCTTTTGATCCAAAGTATCACTTCAGTCTAGAATGAAAACTTAAATATGTTTTGGAGTTTATCCGATTTAAACAGTATAACAGAGCAGGAACGGCTGTCGTTAACATGGCCCGGAAGAGGAAGTGCCAAAATCCGTGAACTTCCGGTAAGCGTGATAATCCCCTATTCACACACTTCTCTTTCTCCACCAGATGGAGCCATATCCACAAAGTCCTTCCATATCCTTATTTTGGGTTTTGGTCTTCCAAGTCATAGCTAAATAAATCATAAAATTCCCATCTTCATTCTTCCCTGACGCTTTACTGGCTCCTTCAGCATTGTTTGGTCTGGAGCTCTGCAAGCTGCTGATGCTGTTTACTTCAGAGTTGAAGAGAAGGCGACACCAGTCTGTCTCAGCTCACGTGTGTTGACATAAATATCTTCTGTTGTGTTCGGTACCTACATACAAATAGCAATTTCAGAGTTACTTACAATGTCTTAATATCTGATAATTTAACTAAAATGTAACATTAGGTCAAGGTACCTCAGTTCCATCTCTAATTTCTCCTTTGAGTTGACTCTTTAATTGATTCCTCTGAAACCTGAAAAATAAACATGGAACATTAAATATTAGTGATGTCCTGATACCAATTCCAGCATTGGTACTCGCTCCGATGCTAGCCCATTTTGCTGTACTCATCAAATACTCACTCATGCCAACCCCCAATACCTGATGTTATGTGACTCGCTGTGTTTACGCCGCCACGCGGGCAGGAAAATACTCTTCAATATGAGCGGCGCGGCTTTTAGTTTACATCTCATTTTAAATCAGACAATACTTTTCATTACAGGAGGATGAATTAAATATATCTGATCAGGGGAATTGGGAGGGGGGCGGACTTTTTTTTCTTTCTCTCCCTCCCTCCCACTGGACCTGCGGTTCCCCCACATACTGTAGCTACATACATAGTTTAGGACATTTAGGATTCATTTTGTTGGTGGTAAGTTTCCTTGATAATTCTGTTTCCTTCGCTTTCCAAGTATATTTTTGTTGATCTGGTATACTGTAAGTTTGAATGTGTAAAATTATAATCCATTGCTACAGAAAACCACATCAGATAGGCTGTTTGAAAGGTTGTTATGTCTTGTACAGTAAGCTTTCATTTCTTCATCTTTGAAGTCCAACTGTTATTTGACCAAGTAGTTGTAAATGTTGCGGTTACCTAATAGGGCAGCAACATGCCTGCAGCACACCTGAGCGGCAGAGATGCTTCTCTTTATTTAAAAAAAGACACCAAACAAACCAAAACAACAAAAAACGCGTCTCACTTTTCCCAATTAATTATTTGGATTGGTACTTGGTATCGTGCGAGTACTCCAATGCCAATACTCATACTTGGTCAGCGAAAAAGTGGTATCGGGACATCCCTGTTATATATCATATGCATGTTTTTCCATTTCTTTTCGTAAACAGAATGATGCCATAGAGCAGGGGTCTCCGACTTTTTTCAAGCCAAGGACTCCCAAAATGATACCTATACATTACTTATGTATAATATTGTGTGTTATAAACTGGTCCTATAGTACCTTGCTGTTGCATTCAGTACTACAATACTCAAATATTTTACATATGTGGCAAGGAAAATGTAAAGGAGGGCCCGAAGGCGAGAGTTGATCCCCAGGCTGCAGAATTGAAAGTCATGCATGCTGATCATTCAGCCAAAGAAACATACCTGTGGCCAGGCTAGCCAGGGCACATGATCAGTTGGAGGCAAGAGTAGCCAGAACCCCACACTGTCACACATACATGCGTCTGAGGTGAAGGCTGTTGTACCTGTTGTTCTTGTGGCTTCCATATTTTGTCATGTTAAAAAGGCATCCATTTTTTTTTCCATTTCTTTTTTCTATCCGAAACACAGACCTGCAGGCTGCTAGCAGAATGGGCTCACGGGGAACCAGACTGGTACGCCTTTCCCACTGGCCAAAAAAACCCGTTTTAACCTGTGAATAATCGGCTTTTAGTGGCAGTGGGAATGACTCATCGACCCGCATTGACCCACGTCAAACAACTCTGCAAGTGACGCGGGTTTAAATAGAAAACCAGTGGCTCGGCTCCCAGTGGGAACACCAGACCCGGGTTGACCCGCAAATTTACGCAATGACGTTGAGCGTAATGTGCGTACGTCAAAACATCGCACCAGTCGCCTGTGATATAACAAGCGTTGATGTAATCAACGCTAACCCAGCGTGATGGCGTCACCGGACACACAGCGGTAGGATCGAAGGACACGCAGCTAGCCAGCAGGTGATCAAGAAGCTCGGTGTTTTTTGTCCAATGGGAAAGAAGACTAATGGCGATTATGAGCGGGGTAGACGCACGTTTGAAAAACCCGAGTAAACCCGCTAATTTCAGTGGGAGAACGGCTAGAGACAGTGGCTGTTTCTCAATGGCTAGTTTGCGTACTGCATACTCATGAACTTGGGAGTACAAACTTGTGGGTATGTACCGGAAGTCCGCACTTGCAGAAGTTCACAAGTGCGAACTCCGCATACTTCATGGTTTGGGACAACGCAAACTTATGACATCACCACCCGCAGTGTGAAGCAGAGCATAAGCTGCCTTTCGTCATCATGAAAATAATATTTATGAGGCTCGTCCAAATACACATGGTATGATACATTACTTTGCTGGCCAAGTCCGCCATGATTGGAGGCAAGCTATGGGTTTCCATGGTATCTTAGCCAGGAAACACTGGGAAATAGCTAGACACACAAGGCAAACTACGGCAGATTTATTAATTTATTTCATCTTAGGAGGCTTTCTTTGTCTAACATGGAACGGAGCAAGGCTACAGAGCGTGGAACATACAGGGATAAGCTGGTCACAAACGAAAGGGAGAGATATTTGCCTGCAGGCTATAGGCGATATCAATCCCTATGAACTGTCCCAGACAAGGTGGAGGAAAGACTCAGATACACCCCTGACTTACATGGACATTAGTTATTTGGTGTTAACTACTACACAATGCAGCAATAGGCTTTATGCACTTCAGCAAATGGTCAGACACCCCTAGATTAATCAGTTCATCCAAACATGAAAGACAGGAAACAAAGGTGGAGTATTAAGATCGGGAAGTACTGGAGATGTGCATAAACCCCATTCAAGAGCCACAAATCTGGAGAGATATGAGCAATTTAGCTGGGTGCAATATCTGCACGTTAAAAAAAAACAGCAGCAATGCTGTTGTGCTTGCAAAGGTCTCCGCACTGTTAACCTACCTGATAAAAAACAGCAGGACACAAATTAGTACCAGTGAAGCAACGACTGTGGTGATGAACACACAGGTAAGGGTATTCCATCTGAAACACAAGATGGAATACTGAGATATAATTCTGTTAGGACTTATTAAAATTACTCAATGTTTTTTGTTGGGCTGAGAACATGACTACTTTCATTAATGCAAAATGCTTTTTACAGTGGTCTGAAGGTTTTTATGAATCTCTTTGTCAATGGTCATACCCAGGGAAATCTTTCAAAATAATCTTGCTGAATAAGCTAACTATTAATGACGGGAAATTAAGTGATTCAACATGTCCAAGACCAAGATGTAAAACTTAATTTCTCTAACCTACCACTTTCTCTAAAGACTAAAGAAGTTAAGAATCAGCTATACACAGTGGTGGGGACCATATCAGAGGTGCCCAAGTCCAGTCCCCGACAGCCACTACCCTGCAACTTTTAGAGCATACCTTCCCAACACACCTGAATCAAATGGCTGAATTTCCTATGCACATGTCATTCAGCTGTGCAGAAGCCTGGTATCGAGACATTCACTTCATTCAGGTGTGTTGGAGGGGGATACATCTAAAAGTTACAGGATTGTAGCTCTTGAGGACTGGACTTGGGCACCACTGATAGAGAGGCATCACAATTTTAGCATGTTAGCATAATATTGGTGTAATAAAGCTGAGAAATGCAGTGATTCATTTTAATGTAAGAGAACACTTGTATTGGTAACTGGCTGCTGGTCTCCTTCCACTGTCATAATTTCAAATGAGATTTTTAGATTTCACTTCACTTAACCTTCTTCTTTAAAACAGGTGGAAGATTTTTTTTGTCGTGGGTTGCTTTTGTTATACATTTTATAGTAATTCATTACTGTGATACTGAGCTGAAATATGCATTTAGCTGACAAATAACAATTACAGTAACAGACGGGTCAGACCTCGTTTTTGTGCTGAAAGTGAAAACTGTTGACTAGCTGATCCCACAGAGTTGAAGCTGTGACAGAGCAAGGTGAGATCTGTGTCCTGTGGTTGATTCACAGTGATGATGCTCCTCAGACTTGTGTTAGTTAGAGACTCGGTGATGACTGTCAACTTGCTGGATTGATTGACAGGTTGTCCATCCAGATACCAACGTAAAGTGGGAGAAGGGTTTCCCACAGTCTGACAGGAACAGTTAACCCTGGCTTGGAGTTTTGGTGCAGTCAGATGAAGGCAGGATCTGAGGAGGACCTGTAATGGAAGAAAAGAGCTGACTGAGGCCATGTACATGTCTTCATGACCAATATGGAATTTGTTGCAGATCAGCAAATAACCTCCATGCAACCAAATCCCTCTGATCACATACAGAGACTAGAAGAATGTAGACATTCTCTTTCTTTTCAATGCTGTTCATATGTTCTTTTAAAGAGAATTTACAGGTTACAATGACTTGTATGCGCTGGGTGTTGCCAAGTTGAAACTAAGAAGCAACACCTCTTGCAAATCAATAATAGACTGAAGGAAGTTGTGAGCCTGAACAGTTTCATGAGTGAGATATCTGTGAAAATTAGTGCAGACAATTTCCAGCAATTGTGAAATACAAAAAATAATGACATATGTGACACATCTGTAAGTTTATTTGACCAGTTCTGCCTCTTACATGCAACTTACTTTGGGGGCTGTTAAATGGCAGAAACTACAAAACCTAAAAAGTATGAGCAGATTAAACAAATGGACTTACCTGAAATGTCGGCAGTTAAATTTGAGGTAACAGATGCCTCAGAGCTGCCATCTTGTCTCTTGTAGACAGCAGTGCAGGAGATGATCTGGCCATGATGGAGGCGAGACGCAGTGAAGATCAGAACAGAGGTCTGAGCTTTAGTTTTGTCCTGATTCTCCTGCAGGGTCTCCTGACTTTCACCCAGTTTGGGGGTCCATGTCAGAGTTGGAGGATGAGTCAGACAGGGAGCCGGAGCAGAGAGCACGTCAGACTCACTGAGGTTCCCTCATTTACCTTCTGTGGGAAGGGAGTCAGAGTTGGTGGAGGTGGATCATCTGTGAGGGGAAATTCAGGGTGTACATAAGTGTATATGTATGTATGAATACATTAGCTTTGTTTTACTAATATGAGTAAAATACAATTAATTCTAATTTATCCAAGAAGTTTCTGTAAATGGATGACAAAGCCGACCTGTGACCTCCATCTTCACGCTGGTTCTGCGAAAAATCCATTTCAGTTTATTATCTCAAGCCAGTCTGAAGTAATATGTATTGCTGTAATTTGTCTGCATATTGTATAAAGTTGTTGTGCAGTTTTTCTTGGTTAAGTCTTCTGTTACTGGATTTGCTTCCTTTAGTCTTGGAGTCATGTCGTCAGGATCGAACAACCAGTATGATGTACAATTTTCATTCAAGTCATTGTCATATTTGCTTTCTATGTCAAAGGAGCAGGGGATGGTAACACAGGAGCCGCTCCAAATATTTACATGCTGAGGCAGAGAGATGGAAAAGTCTCGACACTTAACACCTGAAACACAAAACAACTGACTTTATTACAAATTGGAGACAGAACAACTTAGATTTAGTGGAGGTTAACTCACCAAACAGCAGAGTAACAAGGAGAAGAAAAGTTGCAACTCCAACCATCTTGATCGTGTTCGAAGGAATCTAGTTGACAGAAAGTCTGTAGTTTATAAATGATTTATTTAACAATATCATTTAAAGCAAATGTCAGCTCTTTTAGGGATTTTTGGTAAATATTTTATTTCAGGAGTAATAAAATAATACCGTTTTTAGCAAAGGTCAGTTGATAAAAAGATAGTCAAGAAAAAAGTTATACTGAAGGCATTGGTGACATTTGTGTTGCTTGTTATGTCCTCAGGATTTTTTATTTTGCAAAGTAAAGCATTTTCAATGTTTTTAAATGTCTTTGAATGGATTTTTTTCAATCTCAGGAAAACAAGAATCACATTATATGTGTAGTTGTGCCGTATTGAAGATGTAATGACTTACATGAGATGTGAAGACAGGTCAGCTTCCTCAGACAAGAATGTTTAAACAGAAGTAGCACTTGCTTCAAAAAAAAAAAAAAAACGGGAACCTGCCTTAATAGCAAGAAGTGTGAATATGTTGTTCACACAAAAAGCAGTTTGTAGCAGCCCAACTTTCTTTTCTAAGAATTTTTCTACCAGCACGTTTCATAGAATAAACAAGTTTCAACACACACACCAGCACAAATCAGAAACTCTTACTCGATAGGATACATTAACTTACATTAACTGTGTTAATAAAACACCAGAAAAATATTGTCGAAGTTACAAATTTTGACTTCCCCCAACATCATCTCAGTCTGAGATGATTATCTGCAGCTTGAGGTTTCTGTGGGTTCGATTTTGAGTAATTTGACTACAATTTAAAGAGCTGCACAATACAAAATGAAGACACTTTCCTTCCATTTGTGCACCCTCTGAACTTTTGTGTATCTTAGATATCTTCCTCATCTGTCATTGTTCAAAAGGTTGAGGATTTTTAACTCCATTGCAAAGTAAACATGACCACAAGACATTTAAATCTTTTATCCTCTTTGATTCCACAGGTGATTGTGACAGATAGTTAAAGGTAGAATGTAGAGTCCCCCCACCATTTCTGTTTGTAAACACTATTCAAACTGGCGCCCCTCTCGTTCTTCAAGCCTGTTTAGCGTCAAGCCTTTCTCTCCTTCAGAGCTCAGAAGCAGGTAAAAGCCAAACCAATGCCAACCCTGGTTTTCCAACGTGCATTATCTAAAGCTCTTTTCACTGCAGAGCACTTCCTTTTCTTTGCTGCGTCTGCCATTTTTCTCTTTCTCTCTCTCCTTTCTTCCTTCCCTCCTTTCTTTCTTTTTCAGAGTTCTGTGCGGCTCACTGCGGCGGCCTCCTCTTCCCCTCCCCTCATAACACCTCTTTCCAAGATCCAAGGACTCAGATCAGGTAGTTAGACCAAAATCCAGACCAGAGTCCAGATTAAACATGGAGGAAGAAGCATTAAGCTGTTACGTTGTATAAAAGTGGAACAAACTGCCAGAGGAGATTAAACTTTCGCCAAGTGTAGGCCCTCTATATGGACGAAGATTAGGGCTGCTGTAAAAAAAAAACTGAATTTTGGGGGAAAAAAAAAAAAAGGGGGGTCCAGAATTCTGACTGCAATCTTGGAATTTGACTTTTTTTCCCCAAGCTTTTTTTTTTTTGGGGTGGGTGGGGGGGGTGTTGGGGAGCCAGTCAGAATTCTGCAATAAATAAGTTCAGAATTCTGGCTTTTTCTTTTCGCTCCTATTTTTTTTTCTTTTAGAAATTAAAAAAAAAAAAAAATTAATGTTCTAAAATAAGTCAGAATTCTAGTTTTTTCTTCAGTGCCCATAATCCACTTCCTTTAAAATTTTTTTTCCCATGCACACATGCATGAAATCTGCGCAGCATCAACTTAGCTAGACTGTTGTTTGCTTGTCTTAATTTAATTTTTGTATGATTTTGTCTGACTTTGTTCTTTTTTTCAAGATTATTGACCCCTCAATTAAAGGAGTCATCATCCGGAAATCCCACTTTTTCACGTTAAAACATGTGTATTGGAACAGGACTTCAGTTATAACGTGCCAGAACCTCCGGAAAGTGAAAGTAACTTCTTCTTTGAGTGCGGGCTCTCTCTTCTCACCAGAATCTGCCACAAGCATGCGCTCTCCACAGTACACGGTTTGGATTCCTTTTTCCGAATGACGTGAACAAGAGAGGCTGCTAGCTGCTAAGCTAGCCTCTTTAGCGCCACCTAAAAGCAGCTGATTACCTGCCGCGGAGTAGACCAGCTTTGTCAAAAAGGACGCCGGCGACAAGGAGGAGGAGGGGGGAGATTGCCATGCTGAGTTGCCTCGGGCAGAAATGCAGTAGTTTTCAGTGCTTTAACAGGAGGGACAGCACTACCAGGGAGGAGTGGATTGTATTTATCAGTGAGGATGTGCAGTCGGTAAGTGTTGCTGCTTGTGTAACTTATTATCTTTTGTGTCAGAGACCAGTAAACAGTGGTTGACGAGCAGACAAGCTGCTAATGTAGCTACAGAAGCTAACACTGTTTGGTTAACTTCACGTCAGACGTCCCCTCCTTATATTCATCAGAGTCCAGCCCTTTTACTCCGTGGATCCTCTCCATCAACCGCACCGTTACATTTTTATCACGTTTTTCTCTGTTGGGACATCATTTCCTTCACTTAGTCTGTCCTGATAAAACTTTGTTTTGGCTTTGACGTTTGCCTCGTGAACGTACAGACAGCTCTAACTCCCAACAAAAGTTGGAGATAAAAAGAGGTTAAAATGAGCTCATTAAATTTTCGTCCCACTCAACTAGAATTAAAAATTCATTTGAAGATAATTTAAGAAGGAATGTGTATGTAAAACGGCAGGTTATGACACCTTTAAAGAAAAGGCTAAAATCAAAATAATAATTCAAATAACAAGAAACTAAATAAACTTATAATAAGTAAAAAATTTACAAGATTATAATTTTGTAAAATAAAATATTGGCAGTGAATTGTGGTGAGAAATGGTAAGTTAAAAAAAAACAAAACAAAACTGGCCCAGACACAGTAGAGCACCTTTCCTGTGAAATGTGAACCAAAACACCTATAGTTTCAAGAGGTGTAAAAGTCTTTTTGAGCATCACAGAAAACACCCGATTGCAGTGATTGCCTCAGAATATTGTGCAAAAAAAGTTTAGCTTCAGAGCCCCACCATGCTTGTTTACTTGTTTTATTTTTTGTGTGTTTGTTTTTAATATTTCTTTTGAACCACAATTCAAAATCATTGACATAATTTTCATAATTTTTTTCTATCTATTATTTCTTTCGTCAATTTCACCAACTGATTTTTTTTCTTTGAGAGTGTCAATAATCTTGAGCATGACTGTATGTCAGTTTTTCCATAGGTTGCTTGCACCATACGTCATGTTGATTTCGGTCACGTGATTATGTCAACGCGCGATTTCAGATGGAGGGCCAGCAGTAAATATGGAATGCTCGTCTATGGAGATACCTGTACCTTTCAGTGCGTATTGTGCGAATTTAGACCCGGAGGCAAGAGAGGAGATATATTCAGTTAATAACAAAATATGTCGGACGTGACCCATACGTCATGAAGATTAACGAGTTTTCAGCTGATTCCAAGGATTTACCAAGAGTCGAGGCAGTTAATATAACTAATTATCTGGTGCTGCAGACTTCATATTATACAAGGCAACAAATGAAAGCCTACAAAAGTCTGGAGGCCTATAACTTTTTGTAAGTGGATGGGTACACAACCTTGGAATAAAAAGGCTCCACGAGGATTTTCGTTTGGTCTTTGCAAGGGTGAGTGTTATCATTTCTGTGTAAAGATGCTAGTAGCTAGCACTAGCAGCTACAATGTCAACAAACACGCAACACATATGCAACAACGACGTAGTTAGCTTGACAGTCGTTTATGCTTCAAGGTAAATCACTCACAAAGATCAAATGAAACCCCTCTGAAAACCTGGATCATTGCGAAGGAGGATGGGGAAATAATTGCAGCTCACTGCAATTGCATGGCAGGGTAAGTAATTTATCAAAGTTATGATGCTGATATTTTGCACTTTGCATCTGGCGTAGATTGCATCACAGTCTATGAGGATTTTTTTGTTATGCTATACACACACCCCACGTGTGTGTGTGTATGTATATACATATATATATATATATATATATATATATATATATATATATATATATATATATATATATATATATATATATATATATATATGTTACATATTACATACACACACAGTATATATAGACCCTCAGACTGTGGTGCAGGTGGAGGGATCCAGTCCCAAAACCAGCAGCCTCATAGAAAAAAATGAAGAGACCACCCTTGTTTTCTCATATTTCTTGGTCATCTTAATGCCTGGTACTACTAAAAGTAAAGCTTATAAGTGTTTTATTTAACAACTGATATCTAGCCATTTTCCATGCTTTTCTTGATAAGTGATTTTTGTTAAGTTTTTACACCTATAGCCATGGCATTGTACTGCCATAAACAGCTTTTAGGCATTCTAGATTTTCTTTTCTGTCTCTTTTAGTCACATGATTCACACCACAGTTGGTACTTGATTGCATAACCATTATTTCATATGACAAGGATGGTTTCTTGATTTTTTTTTCCATGTCTGTATATTTATTTATTTATTTATATATATATATATATGTATATATATATATATATATATATATATATATATATATATATATATATATATTTATATATATATATATATATATATATATATATATATGTATAAGGTAAGGGGATGATAGCTATCGGGCACTCAATGTAATCTGATCTTCCTGTAACTCACCAATATGACTAAACATGATATAATTTTTGTGTTGACAAATTCAGCACAATGTGCTTAGTAATACTGGTGACTTGCAGGAAGATCAGATCACATTTTGTGACAATGCAGCATATCAGAAAATTGCACATGGGGTTCATACATGCTTTCACATGACTGCAAATCCAGGTACTCCTTTACAGTGAGATGTGTGATATATTGAAGATTAAATTTAAAATAATCTTGTGACCCGAGAGTGGCCTTTGAGTATTGTTTAATTCATTATTGTGAAGCACAACACAATATGCAAGATTATTAAATGCCATTGAGAAGACTAGTCATACATGGATGATACATTGGGTTTTATTTACAAGTTTTATTTACAGCACAATACATGGTGTTTTATTTACAAGATTAGATTTTCTAAAAAGGAAGAAAAAAAATTTCAGTACAAGAATATGGTGTGCAATATTAAACTGGAATCCATTTCATGGTATGTAATCTATATCAGTACAATTGGTCTATTGAGAAAAATATTACATTTGAAAACATATTTACAAATAGATGCGTGTCAGGACTGTTGTGCTTACTCCATCCTGTCCTACTTACTGTCAGAGCCAAGCAGCAGGTATCAAGTACAGTCCTCAAAATTATTCATACCCTCCAACTAAAGAAGGGAAAAAAAATCAGCTGTGAGTGAAGTAAGTTGAAATGGACAAAAGTAATAATAAATAAAAATTCTATAAAAATCATGACACCGATTTTGAATTGTGGATCGAAAGAAATATTGAAAAAAAAAAATTAAAGAAGCTAAAACTTTAAGCAAAACTTTGAGGCAATCTCTGCAATCAGGTGTTTTCTGTAATGTTCAAAAAGACTTCACCTGTTGACAGATATTTTAGTCCACTGATCATGGAAAAGGTGCTATAAGGTGTCTTGGACAATTTTGTTTTTTATTATTACTTCCAAGCACAATTCAAAGGCAATGTTTTATTTCACGAAATTATAATTTTGTACATTTTTATTTATTAGTTTCTTTTGTTTGTCATTATTTAAATTACTATTGTGAATTCAGCCTTTCCTTTAATCAGACGGTATGATTTATTTTGAGGAGGACTTACCTCCTCCTTACTCCAGTGGCACAACAGACTCCGAAAGATTCGACAAGACACAGCAAATGACCCCGATCTGGTCAATCAGTGCTAGTGCCTCACCTGGCTTTGTTGCCATGTGCTCTATGGGCATAGCCCTGCTTTGCAGAATTTGATATTTTTGTCTTACTAAACCTATGACTCTCTCTACATGAATACGCAAATTAGCTATTTTTCGGGTTTCTGCCACCTCATATGCTGACAGCTGTTTTTTTCCCTTAGTGAATGCAGGAATCTGTAGTGAAGCACAGTAAAATCCCACATCATCACCTATATTGAACCCACGGTCTGCCAGGACAATATCTCCAGGCAACAGTTTTTTTAAGAGGCCACTCTATTGTGATCTGTTTATCAATGACTATTCCTCCCCAGGCACATGATATATAAGTGACATAGCCTTGGGGTGCAATCCCAATCAAAAATTTAACAGTATGGTGATGTTTGTAGTTGGACCATGTTTGTGCTTGGGCTAGTAAATTTGAGGGCCTTTCGATGAAAACCTCAAAACAGTCTATAATCACAGCAACTTTATTTCCAAATGCCTGCCTGAATCCAATTGGCATTGTACCTTGAAGTACATGTCGCTCTGGCCATTCAATTAAGAATTCAAGTCTCTCATGTAGTATGTTAATTAATTTATGCCAAACCCTAGAGGCAGTGGACAAGGAGATTTTGAATCTGAAAGCTAAGTCTTTCAGACTTAAACTAAAATTAACTGTTCAAATTTGGAAAGTACCGATGTAGGGCCACAGGTAATGTAGGGCTCACATAACTCAAAAATCTGAAATAAAACTAAAAAGTTTGGGAGTCCTGTATAGAATTTTGTCTTGTCTTCATTTTTTTCAAAAGACTCCTTGTTGAACAGTGTGTCTAGTGCCTTGGTCCGAAGATCTCCAAGCTCTGTTATGTTCTGTCTCAGGACGTCCTCCATCTTCTCGATGTCATCCATTGTTAGCTCAGTTTGGCATCCGGCATCTGCATAGCCTGGAAAATAGGAGCGGGGAGAATTAGTTCATTTATGAATCATGAGAATTGTTGTGATGTTCTTTTTCAACAGCTGTCTTACAAATATGTAAGCTTTTTGAGGACACCCTGTACAGTCAGACCAAAGTGTCTTTAGAATTTAGACTAAAAAATACATTACCAGAAACTGAGATATGCTGACAAAGTACAACCTTGACAATCACAGGAGCGTATGATGATAGTGTATTAAATTAGACAGAATTAGTAAATCTATTTCTTGTTTTTTAATTTCCATAGATGTGTATTTGTTAAATTATAGGGATACCAACATGTATGCTATTAAAGGTTCTTGTTTTTAGTGTTGTAGTCATGACCACAACAACAGACCAGAGAGTACCGAGACAAAACCAACACCATGTCAAAGGAAAACTATAATAAAACAAAATGTGAGGTTTTTTAATTCAAGTTTGCTTTTAAATAAATGCTGCAAAACAGTCTTTACTCTGTTGTTTTAAAAGCAGAGTTATGAATCAAATCTCAAATCAAGGCAAACTTCAAATTTAATTTGGGAAATTTAATTATAGCCAAGTTGACAGACATCCACCGTACAAGTTCACACAGCTGCTCTCCTGTCATCTCGTGCATCTCTGTGTGCAGGGTTGTGTCAGTCACGCTCACAAACAACAGGCAGGTAGCAGCTCTGGGAAATGTTACACTCCCAAGTATTTTCAGTTATTAGATTTTTTGGGGCCCTTTTCACCCCTATCAGTAAGCCATGGACAAAAAGTCTCTCAGCAATGCTATCAACCGGTGTCGTTAAAAAAAAAAAAAAAAAAAAAAAAAGAAGAGTAAAAACCACTAGGAGGAGATCAATACCGATCTCGCGTAGGGCTGACAACAACACTTCTTGTTTTACACACCAACATTACATACATTAGTGCAATCATTCACCTTGATCACTTAATGCTTTATTCCCACAGATGTCCTCTGAATGCGGACTGTCGGCTCGCTGGTCCGGCCCGGAGACCTCCTCAGTCTGATGAAAAGCTGGGCTCATACCCAGACTATGCAGTGATGTTTTGTCAGCTCGCTGATCCGGTCCGAAGCTCTCCTCTGTCTGATGAATATCTGGGCTCATACCCGGACTCTGCGGTGATGTTTCGAGATCTGACCGTCTTTCTTCCTTGAGCTTCATCCTCTGCTCTCGTTGAAGAGATGCCTCTGATTTGGGCTTGGTTGTCTGGTAACCGAGGTTGACAGTTGGAGCCCAGTCTTCAGACTCAACATCACCCAAAGAGCTAGGGCAGCCTACAAAGTCCCAGTGAAGTCCATATTAGACCACTGGTATCTTAATTTAATGAGTATTTCGCCCAGTGCTATATAAATACAGCCAAAAACACAGGTTAGTTAGCTAACTAGCATGTAGCCTACCTTTGACAAAGTGTTTGCTGCAAACGCGAGCATTGGTAGACTCTGCTCCTCCCGAACGAAGGCGGAGGTTTAAGATCCATTTTTTGCGGCGTTGCTCGGTCAGTTTTCTATATTTTTCACCCTTATGAACCACAACTTTCGGCACTCTAAAAAAACGTGTATTTTTCTCTCTGTTAGCACGACTGGAGCAGCCATAAACAGCACAGAACAGAGGCATTTTCACATAGATTTTACCGGCTATTTTACTTCCGGCCCTCCATCTGAAATCGCGCGTAATCGTAATCACGTGACTGAAAGCCAGCTATTGTCAGGTTTTTACTAAAGAGTTTGATCCATTGGTTTATCTTTGGTCTTTCTGTGACCTTCCAGTTCAGAGCAATTACATGTTTAGCCTGTAAATGGCAAAAGCTCACAAGCTCCATTCTCTTTGTAGGTCCTTTTAAGCCATGAGGGAAAAATGTGCAGTAAGCAGAGTTTACATTCCTGTCTGACTTTGCGCTTGATGCTTTTTTTTTTCACCCTGCTGTAATGCTTTTAATGTTTTCTGTAAATTGCTTTAAATTTTCTCATACATGAAATGTGCGGAACAAATAAACATGCTTTGTCTTGTTGTATCTGTGCAGCGGAAGAGGTAACTAGGTTAATGGTTCACTTCAGCACATACAGTATCTATCCAAAAATTACTTATCTGAAGCGTGACTACTGCTTTTGTGGATATTCTTGCAAGCACAAGTTAACTTTTGCAGTTTCGTAGTCGTGGCCTCTCAGTAAGACCCATGTCACTAGCGTGCACCGTCTTTTAAGTAGTATCATTGAGATACAAACTAAAAGGCAGAAGACTTACACCTTTTATTATGGGATCAAAATCATGCCAGAGACAATTTGTGTGTGAAAAAGATTTTTCATGTAAAATAATGTTTTGAAGTTGTATAAAACAAGTCGTGCTTGTAAAAAAAAGTTATGAACCCACAGAATCATTTTGTGGTTGTGTGAGAAACCTTTGTGTGCAGAAATATTATTTGCAAACATGTAGATCAGTTTCGTAGTTGTGTTTTATTTTTCTGTGTGTGTGAAAATTGAATTTGTACCTGTAAAAGTTTCGCCACACAAAAATATCTGTACGAGTGCGACACCTAGAGCTCGTGTGCGACACTGCACCTACGAGCTCACAAAACAGAAACCTACAACCATAGACATCGATAGACCCAGCATTCGCGGGTTTGAGACGTGCCGACAGAGCGGCCATCTTGGGTCAGACCAGGCTGCCGTCACAGTGAATGCGTGCCTGTTGAGGAAAGTGGTATTTCTCATGTTCAGACCTGCTTAACCCAGTGAATTTTCAGCCGATTTCTAGATAAATGGACTGACTGAAAATGCCATCCTTTTACGGGCTGCACAGGACTATTTGACTGAATTAAAGGATTGCATAACTTTATATATGACATTTTGTTTATGTATTGACAGTGGCAAACCTTCAAAGCATCTCCACTTTTCTTCAAATAGAGGAATATAAACCAGATCTTGCGTGATTATATACATTGTGTGTGTGTGTGTGTGTGTGTGTGTGTGTGTATATGTGTATATATATATATATATATATATATATATATATATATATATATATATATACACACATACACACACATATATATATAGGGTTCAGGTTCGCTGTAGGACGGAGAGATACAGAAATTCATTCCTGCCAGCAGCCATCACCTTAAAGAACAAGGCTGACTGACTTATTATTGTTATATCATTTCATATAAATGTTGTATTAATTTTTTTAAAAAGTGAGCTTTTCCAAATGCTGAATTTCCCTTCTGGGATGAATAAAGTATTTTTCTATATATATATATATATATATATATATATATATATATATATATATATATATATATATATATATATATATATATATATTGTGTGTGTTTTTTTATTCTTTTATTGTGTTATTAAAACACTATAAGCCTGACACAACAATAAAATGTAATTAATTAATAAATCAGTTAATGATCAAGTAATTCATTCACATTTATTAATAATTCATTCATAATGTGTTAATTAATCCATTGATTATTAATTTATTGAGTTATTAGTTAATTTATTAATATTCATTAATAATATTCACTTATTAATTAAGAATGGATGAATTAATCATTCACTCATTTATTCTAAACTTTGTTAAGAATGTACACTGAATACATAGTAATACAAAAGAGTATGGGCATTACAAAGGGAAAAGGAAAGAAAAAGTAAATAAATAAAATCCAGTGTCAGAACTTTGCATAAAAGTGATTCCAGAACTCTGAATCCAGTTTGAATCAAGTGAATAAAGTTTGACTTTGTTCACTTGAGTTTAAATTGTTTCTGTTCTAAATAAATAAATGTTTTCCAAATAAGGTTTTTTTCCAGTTTGTCTTGGTTATTAAAATGGTAGAGTCATTTAAGTGTTCATTGTGAAATTTTATTTTATTTTTTAATTGTCTTACATGTGATTAATCTGAGATCTGAGGAGCCTCCCATTCATTCTGACAGCAGCCGTCTGACCTGTGGTCTGACCCAAGATGGCCGCCCGATAGGCACGTCAGCTTAGCGGCCAGCAGCGTCCAATGGGGTGTCTACGTATATGATGTCTATGCCTACAACCACAAAACTTTTTTACGGATTGAAGACAAGTCAAAGTCGTGCCACTAACAGCCAATCAGGACACTGCATTCTGGCAAGCCAAACAGCCAATGATGTGGTGGATTGGTGATTACGTTTATTTTTGGGGACGAAGACGATACCGTTAGCAAAGGCTCTTGGCTGCTAGCAGTCAGAGCGCAGCGGGAGCTACATACTTGGAGCAAGAGGCTGTTCAATCCGAAGTCGGCCACTGATCTGATCTCTAACAGGCCTGCTGGAGAAGGCGGCTACTGGCAGAAGAACTTGGCCGGTTATTTTGGTGTTGATCGCCGCAGCTTATTGAATCGTATATTGTACTGGACGTGTGTTAGCTTTGAAAAGGCTAACGACTAGCACATCTTGGCTGGTCCCACTGGAAGCTGGCAACCATTTAAAGCTGAGTCGTATAATGCTGTGCTTACCGTGTCAAAGCCCCCTTAAAAATAAAAAAGAAAGAAAGAAAAGCAAAATCGTGTTTTACTGGCAGGTTGTGCAGTAAGCTGCCACCACATAGCCTACTGTTTACTTGATTGCTGCAGTCGTAAAGAAAAGAAAGAAAAAGCGACGGCGTTAGTCTTTTATAAAAGGCATGTGCGGTTATCTGGTTAATAAGGAAAGTAATGTAAAATTCTTTGTGTTCCTGTCACTCATGTGAATAGCCAGAGCTACCTAGAACATTTTCAGTTTCAATGGGCTCGACTTCCAGGGAGTCCACATAGCCTATCTGTGCCAGCCCGTCCAGATCAAACGCGATGTCGGTGTTAAAAACACGTTTGATGCCCAAAGTGGGACGCTGGGCCACATAAAATCGGACACAATAGGCTATAGAAAATCTTAAAGAACCACTTTCTAACTACCAGGCCGATCAGATTCTGATCATCATTGTTGACACATCATTTGTGAACATTCCTACATTATTTTACAGCCTAAATAAAAGGACTAAATTGTATATGACGCACGTTTATTTATTTTGCATATATTTTCAATTAACACGTTTGCTCTTTATTTCACATTGGTATGTAAGTTAAACGTTTTATTTACATTAGCCTACCAAACTTCTAATTTCTGATATTCACTCGTGTGTCTCTGGGATTCACTAATGACGCAGGGATTCCCCGACATCGACACAGTCACTGCTTTAAGCATTGTGACTTCCACAGACACTGGAGGCAGGGGATGGCTTCATCTAGCTATTTGCATGAAGCCCTGGTGATTCCATAAAAATTACGCACAAGGCTCGGCTGCGTTTCTCTGTTATTAAGGCGCTTTATAGCGCACCTGATGCGGGACAAACTGTTTCATAACAGCACACTTAACGCCCACAAGCTTTGTGTAGGGATAAAAAAAAAAAAGCTTGCTACCCAGCCCTCCTCTCTCTCCCGTGTGACAGTAGGCTCGTTCGGATTGACTGCGTCTGTCTACCGTCTGACTTCATGGTCAGACGAGAGCTGAGTGAGTCTCGGGGGCGGACCATAAACGCAGCGCATCTCAGCTGGACAAGTTCGCCAACGTGAAGACTGCAATAACGGAGGATCTCGCGGCATTTGCCTTTATTTAGCTCAAAGTTACTGAACGCTGTGCAGATGTGATCAAGTCTGATTTCAGAGTAATGAAACAGCGTGATGTTGACGCTGATTACATGAACTTAAACTGGACTGTAGTAGAATGTTGTTTACCTGTTAAGGTGCAACACAGAGGACAATAATCTGGTAAATGTCCAGGCTCAAATATAAAAACCATAAATGCTTTGCCTTGAAGAATAATATAAAAACAAATAAAGAAATAGAAACTTATTTTTTCTAGATGGGGCTGGAAATAAATATTATATATTATATTTTTATTTTATTTTATTTCTATTAAGGATTTGGGTAGCCTACTCATGGATAACATAAGGGGGAGCAAGTGGAAAGGTGGATACACACCAATAAGTCCATCAAATCCAAATTATGAAGAGGATTTGTGAAAGTTTTGGTATAACTTAGTTAAGCTTTATATTTATCTGAGTAGAATAACTTGTGGCTGTAACACGTTTGTGTTCCTCTGTTGCTGCAGTCAGATATCAGCCTGTCCAGGTTTGTGAACATCAGCCTAACTAAAATATGAAACACCAAGGCTGATTTTGTAGCCTGTTTAAAACACCTAAATGGATTTATTAGTGGGGGGCAGTCCCGTCCAAAAATCGGAGCTTGCGTCAGTGAGAGGTGAAACCAATCAGAACCAGGTTCCGGCGGCGGCGGAGGCAGGTCCAGGTGCTGCAGTTGCTGAGGAGGAACTGCACGCTCCGACTGCAGACGGACGACTCACGCGATGTTTGATGATCATGTGGTACGGTCACGTTTTCCGGTGCCGTGCAGGCGCAGTCTGAAGTCGGACAAAGTTTCTAACCAGCATGCAACATTCCAAGACCACAATCCCTCACTTCCAGCCGTGTTGCGCTGCAGATAGCCAAAGTCGAACGAGCCTAGTGACAGCTCAATGCGTGTCACTGATTACCACCACGTCACCCATGCCAGACGTCACCATGACAACCAAAATTAAAATAATCAAGCATCACCTTCAGAATGCAGAGGATTGTTTTACATGAACAATGTTGAAACCCAGAGGCGCGCAGTGTTCTGCTGTTAACGCATCACACAGAAAAACCCTACCGGCATAAGTTGACGGACCACGACTCACGCACGCGCACGTGGTGTCAATCGGGCTTAAAGGCTTTACAGATATCATAAACTTCATAAATAATGAGGACAACGTGTTTTTTGGTGGATGCGTTTCACCACACTGTTCCAGGCTCCTGCAGGTGACGGTTCTCCTGAAGCTGGTGAAGTCAGTTTGGAGAAGCAGAGGATTTTTTTTTTTTCTTCAAATAGGCTGTTATTAAAATACGGGAAATTTACAGAGTCCCGAGAGAGAGACAGGGGAGCAGGACAGGTTGGCGGAGGACGTCTGATCCCCCTGGCTGGGGGCTCAGGGGATGGTGGCGGTGGAGAAACATGGCTCGGGAGTCAGAGGACGGTTGTGGACCCCAAGAGGAGGCTCAGTGCGGCCGCCACGGACCGGGATGGATCCACAGCCAGTGAAGGCGCCAGTCATCACAAGCGCCTTTTTGCATTTTAGTTCTTTTATTTTATTACTTTTATTTGAGCATTTATTGAACCTATTTTTCCACTTATATTACTTTAGTACCATGTTTATTTCTTTAATAAAGTTCTTATTGTTTTTATTCAGTACTACCTGCTGGCGATGGCTTCCCTTTCTTGAAATAATGTTGATTTTTGGTTTATGTTAAATCTATCATGAATCGACCTCTTGCTTTTCAAAGTTGAAAAAAAAAGACATTAAAACAACATTGTATTATAGTAACATTTATCATTGAATAAAAAAAAAATCCGTTAAATGAACAAAGTAAACTAAAAATTAGATAACCTATCTGAGATTCCAGCTGACATGTTAGACGCTTGATAATTGATCAGTTGTTTATGTTTACTGATCAGTTGTGAATGAATGAGACACAGACAATCATGTGAACTCCAGCTTTATCAATGTCTGGAAAAAAATAAAAACAACCTTAGTTGCATTTCAATGACAAAGAAATGGATAAAGAAAATATCTGTGGCTAAAACTGAACATACCTGACAAACTGCTTTTCTCAAACAGTGAAGTTATCCATACAAGGCAGTTTACCTGTCAACTTGGCATTTACACGTCCTCCTTTACCAGTTAAAATAATAATAAATGGGCAAATAAAAGCCCCTTGTTGAACGCCTGGTAAGAGGTATCATGCCCGTTTAAGCACTTACACGGCTTAGCCTCAGTCTTTCATCACAACACAACTCATCCCCCAACATTCATGTACATGCGGAGGAAGAACACAATCCAGTGGGACTATCCAAGATGTGCTAGTCGTTAGCCTCTCCAAAGCTAACGCACGTTCAGCAAGACAGATGATCCAATAAGCTGCGGCGATCAACACCAAAATAACCGGCCAAGTTCTTCTGCCAGTAGCCGCCTTCTCCAGCAGGCCTGTTAGAGATCAGATCAGTGGCCGACTTCGGATTGAACAGCCTCTTGCTCCAAGTATGTAGCTCCCGCTGCGCTCTGACTGCTAGCAGCCAAGAGCCTTTGCTAACGGTATCGTCTTCGTCCCCAAAAATAAACGTAATCACCAATCCACCACATCATTGGCTGTTTGGCTTGCCAGAATGCAGTGACCTGATTGGCTGTTAGTGGCACGACTTTGACTTGTCTTCAATCCGTAAAAAAGTTTTGTGGTTGTAGGTTTCTGTTTTGTGAGCTCGTAGGTGCAGTGTCGCACACGAGCTCTAGGTGTCGCACTCGTACAGATATTTTTGTGTGGCGAAACTTTTACAGGTACAAATTCAATTTTCACACACACAGAAAAATAAAACACGAATACGAAACTGATCTACATGTTTGCAAATAATATTTTTGCACACAAAGGTTTCTCACACAACCACAAAATGATTCTGTGGGTTCATAACTTTTTTTTACAAGCACGACTTGTTTTATACAACTTCAAAACATTATTTTACATGAAAAATCTTTTTCACACACAAATTGTCTCTGGCATGATTTTGATCCCATATTTTATAACACAACTGCTGTATGTGAGGTCTAAGCTGAAAGATTGGGAATGCTGACAATAAACAGCAGCCTATTGCAATTAAATACTGTTTGCATTTATTTCAAATTACCTTTCAGTATTCAGTGAGGTATTTAAGGGTCACAGCTGTGAAAAATACAAACCACAAGGCAGAAATGAGCTCATCTATGGTATGAATATTGATCAGTATGTTTACTGTAGCTATGCAGAGTGTGAAACAGCAAAAGGAAGTGAGGGGATGTCTTCTGAAAATCACTGGTGCTGTGCAGATTTTGGCTACGCAGGACTGATGTTTTAGGGGTCATGAATGAGGTGAAGGAAAAAATGAACAGGTTCTGAAATTCAAATCAGAGAACTCCTATGTAACCAATGGCTGCAGCCCCCACAAACAATGACGGTAGGCCTACATTTAAAAAAAATAAAATATATATATACATACATATATATATATATATATGTATATATATATACTGTATAGATAGATAGATAGATAGATAGATAGATAGATAGATAGATAGATAGATAGATAGATAGATAGATAGATAGATAGATAGATAGATAGATTGATTGAAAGTTAATGGCCCTCATTTATCAAACGATCGTACAACGAAAATCTGTGCGTACGGCCATTCACACACAAGACTCGGCATTTATCAATTTGAACGTGATCGTAGGATACGATCAAATCTCACGACAGCTCTGAGTTCGTGTACACAAGTTTGAGTCAGTGAAGGTTTGCAGCGCAGAACATGAAAATATTTATTAATCAAACCGCAAACCATCATTTAGTCATAAGTATTAACATATCCAGCACTAAGAATGAACCCATTTGCAAAGAAAAAGACAGAGGGAAAAAGGGAATGAAGAATGGCTATTCCCAAAATTACAAAAATAACTAACTGAATTTAATTCCTCCATTTATCTCAACAAATTATTATAATTATTAACATGTAGTTCTAGGAGACAAGTGCTTTTCACTCTTCTGCATCTCATCACCCTGCTGGTAAAACTGCTATAGAGCAGGAGCACAGCTAGGCATCAGTACGCACACACGCGCAGGTGCCAAGGTGGAGCGCTGCTTCGGGCTGCAGGAAGGCCAGTGGATATGTGTCGGACCAGCGGGATGAAACACTGCTTTAGACTCGGCGAAAGTCTGCAACACAACCCTGTCCTGTGCAGTGCTGCATGGCATTGCTCTGACAGCTGATGGCAAGTTTTGATGCGCAGTCAGAAGAGCAGATGCACCCGGAGCCGCTCTGCAGCCCCAACTCGGCTATACGGAGGAGACAGGAGCTGATCCGTCATTTCTATTAGTTATCTGTACAGTACCTCAAAGTTGTAGGCTATAAGTGCTTAGTCAGTAAACTGTCCCTTAGCTTTGCTAATGCAAGTTATCTTTTCTTCTGTCCCTGTCTGGGTCAGGATCCAACCATCGGCCACCTGTTAGGCCTGGGATATACTTACTGTTGGCGACGCGTCCGCGTACGCATCATGGCGCCCACAAGTTCCCGGCGTACCTACGGCACGTAGGTCGCTCGCGTTGACGCGAGGTAACGTGCCGCATGCGCGTGGTGCAATATTGACTTGAACGCTAGAGGTGCTCGTGCGTACAAAAAGCGTGAACACGAGGTCAGAGGTAAACACAATGGCGTCATCGAGTAGTTTTGAAGAGCGTCTCTCGGACCTGGTCCGAAACTACAGACACTTATATGATATTTCCTCCCCATTGCACAGCGACCTCTTTTTCTTTCGCAGTAGCAAAAGTAAAATGATCGTTTCTTCTTCGAGGGCAATAACATTGTCCATTTTCCACATACACCTGGGTCGTTCACGTATGCCCCGGAAAAACAATCTGACCGGCAGACTGACCTTTTTACATTCTCATGAAGTGCTGTGTACTCCTCCTAGCAGTGGCCTCCGGTATTGAGCGTTTCGGCCGCGAAGTGCTGCAGCAAGTATATTCACAGACGAGGCAGACCGCTTGCGTGAACGTTTGCGTCCACAGCAAGTATATCCCAGGCCTTAGTGCACAGCGGTTGGACTCATGACGGGTGGGGGCCGGTGAAACATCTTTTGGTGGTAAGTTTCACATTGGACCACTTTTTCTTGACCCATTGGCTAAAGAATTGTGACATTGCTACCGGATATGGGCTATTGTTAAATTTCATAACTAATAAAACAAATAAAGCATATAAGCCAGGCCTAGATTGAGACTTTTATTAATATCTCAGGAGTCGTTCACACCGGTGAGGCTGACTGATACTCTTCCATGCAACGTTTTTGTGCACGTCTCTGACTCTGGTTTTTAAGCTGCCAAACACTTCTTTAATCTTTCCCACCTCACAAATGAGGAATTCTGTCTTGATCCCCCCAAAAGTTCCTTTTTTGGCAGAATCTCTCCTCTCCATGGTTCAGCCTCGCTGGGCGAAGCCTCAGAATTATGCATATTTAAGGGCGTAACCGTGGGTGTGACATTTAAATGACGATGGATTTCAGCCGTGGTATTTATTAAGAATCTTTTGTTCATACGAGATTAGTCCAATACGAATGTTTTAATAAATCCCACGTGGGTCTAATCATACGACCATTTTTACGATCAGATGTGTGATCATTTCTGTATACGCTCATTTGATAAATGAGGGCCACTGTGTGTAGAAGAGCCTTAAACAGAGTTGCTGGGGATGTGAGGAAAAACTATTTAAAAAAAACTACATCTTTTGTTCAGGAGACCATGTGTGTGAATGGGAACTCAGCAAGTGAGCTCGAGCTGAGTGATCAAAACAGTGAAACGGCGTGTCTGTGGCCAACAAACCGCATGAAAGTTAGTTACCAACCGTACAGTGTATCTCTCATTTATAGACGTTACTTATAATATGTTTATCTGCTTGGCTTTTGCTGTTATATCTCACAGGCTTTGCCCTCTACTGGACTCTATGGGTACAACTCTCCTCCAATTGCGTACACACGAGTCCAGGTTTGAAAAGTCTACATGTTGTTGTTTTTACACAGGGTCTCTTTAAATGTTGTCAGTAGAAAATTATTTAAGTGGAATTGCCCTTTAAGCCAAAATCGGAACAGCAGCTGGGAAAGGAGTTGCTGCTGCAGTAACTGCAGCCTCGTTTTTTATGTTGGGGGATTTCTTGTTGACTTTTTCATATTGTTTTTAACGAGAAAAAAAAAGAGTCAACACTGTGCTATCTTACCTTTTACTTTTCTGTTGAAAAGCTGAGGAGTTGTAACTGCTTCTTTCTCTAATATTTTCTGTCCTTCTCTGCTCTCATTTGCTGATAGATACTTTAATTTGACTGCTGCTATCCTCTGCCCATGCACACACCGAGCTGACAAACTTACTTTAAAGCAACCTTTACCGATCTTGCATTTCAGAAAGCACAGCAAGATTATTTGAATATAAACAGTCCCGCCTCACTCCTAAGACACACCCCTTCATTCCCTCCACCTCCCAATGCAGAATCAAAGGTCTGACAGGCAGGTCCTTTGGACAATCCTAGAGGTGCACCCCACTTCAAGGATTGGTTGGAGTTTTCATTGAATATTTAGAGATTGGAATAATATTTTATTTTGATTAATGGTGGGTCTGTCTTGTATTTTAGAGTTCCATTACCTCATTCATAGCAATTTACCCTGTTAGAAAAATAGTGCAAGAATGCAACATCGGTAAGGGTTGCTCTTTGGAGGCTAACGGCTTAACGGATCTCTGACTTCACACACACACGCTTATTGTAAGCCAGATAGCAGGCCTGGACCTTCGTGCATTCATGGCGCGCTTAAGTGCTGGTAGAAAGCTGGGTCATTTGGATTTTCATTGGATTTCTTTTTTTCAGGAAAAGGTGGTTAAACAGTAAATTCACATCCAGGGCTGAAGCCTCAGGAAAAATCGGCTGCGACACCACTGATACTGAAACACTTGCAGATGAAAACATGTTTGTCTGGAAGAATTTGAGCCACCATCCACTCACAACTGTGCTCGGTATTTGAGCACAGTTTCCTGTACAGGAGGTGCAGAGCAGGCTGCTCTTCCTCAGGAAGCTTCTATCATTTAATGAAAATAAAAATCTGCAGACTGTGCTGGCTAGTGTACTCGTTTATGGGGTGGTGTGCAGGGGAGAGAGGTGGGGGCTAAAGAAGTGAACAGCTGAAGAATTTAATTTCCATTTGGAATGATTACAGTCTATCTATCTATCTATCTATCTATCTATCTATCTATCTATCTATCTATCTATCTATCTATCTATCTATCTATCTATCTATCTATCTATCTATCTATCTATCTATCTATCTATCTATCTATCTATCTATCTATCTATCTATCTAGGCAGGTAGATCATGACACAACCATCAGATGCCAGCTTACTTTAATAAGAAAATTTAGAAAAAAAAAAAGGGGGGGGGGGGGGGCTTTTGAAAACATCAACACAACAGAAAACTTAATATCTTAGAATATAGCAGACTGCATTAAGTGTCACTACAGTTTAACATGTTTTAAATCTCTTCAGAAATGATTCTGTGCTAAAGTTTTAAGGTGTTACAAAGAGAGAACATTCATTCATTCATTCATTCGACTGCAATTTGTTATATGCTCTGCAGATTGATCAACACTGATGCATTGTAATTCAGTTTCATATTAATGGAGTCATTTGTGTGCGACTGCTGACAAGTTGCTAATTCCTCACATTTTGCATTGCTGTTTATAAATGACATTTATATGCATGGAAGACACAAGCAAATGAAACTCGGAGTACAATCATTGCAAAAAATACCACTGTGGTTGAATTCCCTATTGACCCTCATTTCATCTGACTCCATTATGCAGAGGCTTGCGCATCTGTTAAGCAGTGGCTAACCTAGGTATATCATAAGTGTATAATGATATCTCTGAAAGTCTTCACTCACCGGATGATAAGGCTTGAGCCCACCTGTGGCATCCCACAGGATGGAAGGACGGACGAACGCTCTGAAGTGGGTTAGGACGTTTATTAACCGGTTACAACTATACAGGAGTAAGATATGTCAGATATTCACGGATCCAGACCAGCACAGCTGTTTGCCACAGAGAGTTACTGCGTGTCTTGTTTCTCTTTCTGACTCTTGATTTCGAAGCCCCCAAAACAGCTTTGGGTGTTTCTTAAATACTCAGCTGGCTCGTAATGCATTGTGGGAAATATAGTGCACTAACCTTTGGGTCTGTCATAGATACAGTCTATTCCTAACTTCCTGACTACAATTAAACTGGTCAATCAGAGCTCTCTCTTAGTAACTGCGTCATTCCAACATCTGGTTCCTATCGTCATGTTGCTTATCACTAAACTCTGGCACAATCTACTGCACTGTCTAAGATCTAAGAAACTGTTGGACATTTCCGTGACTCAGTTCTCAGCTTGCATAAACATCCTGGTTTCCCCAGAACACAGCTTGTCCTTCACTAAAGTTCACTCTAAGGACAGAGTCCTTCATTCACCTTACATAAACTCTTACGATTCCACCACACCACCACAAGACTTTTTATGTTTAACTAGTTCATAGCTATTGTCTTTGTAGTTTAACCAGTTTTAATGTTGCTATAGAGGGTCTCCATGTCTGTCGTGTTGCTAGTAAAATTTATAGCCGAGCCTCTCATCATGCTGCTTTCTTCCTGCATATGGGAGCTACCAGATGGATTCTGGCACTGAGAACCTCCTCCTCTCTTCTTGCCCTTCCAAATCACAGAGGTGTAAACCACTTCATTATTGAAATTGTGTGTTGAGCTTTTACTGCCAACCTGTCGGCCTCTTTGGCAGCTCCCATGATTAGACTTTGTGTCATGTTGGTGTTGGCGTAAATATCATGTTCTGAAGTGTTAGACACCTGGAATAAAAACAAAACAAACAAAAAAACAGGTGTGGTATTATATGTTGCCTGCTTATTTAATCCCAGCTTAATTTCTTATTTTGAATGGTTTACCTCAGTTCTCATTTCTCTCGTCAGACTTTGGCTCATTGCAGCCATGTCACCCAAGCTCGGACTCTTTGTGGTATAACTGCAGGCAATCCCCCGAGTTCTGAAACTTTCAACGGGACAAAACATTAAACTTACAGTAACTCCGACATTTCAGAATTTCTAAATTCCTGTTTTCATACCTACATGATGGCAAGTAGCACAAATATTACTGCTAACAATACAACAGCTGTGATAATGAAGGCGGGTGCTGTCCCCTGGCAAGGACTTTCTGTGAAAGAAACAGTGAGAGATTTGATGAATCCTCCTGATTTTACTGGGCTTTGTAATTAAAACATCAATTCCAGCTTTTGCAATCAGGATTTGTGAAGATTTTTTTTTAAAAAAATGTTTTTTTCAGGTTAAGCTACAGTTCAGTTACAGTTTTAATATATGCTGAAAAAAAAAAAGTCCTACCAAACATATTCACTGCTTGAGTAGCAGATCCCAGAGAGTTGGAGCTGTGGCAGAGCAGGGATGAAAGTTTCCTCATTTTCAGACTGATGGTGATCGAGCTTCTCACAACTGTGCTGTTCAAGGACTTATTTTTGATTGAAGGCATATCAGAAGGATTGAGAGGTACATCTTCCAAAATCCACTGCAGATGAGGAGAAGGGTTTCCACCAGCCTCACAGGAGCATTTGAGCTGGGCAGTAGTTTTGTTGCAGCTAAAGGACAGGATCTGTGGAGAAACTGGGAAGTAAAAGATTAATCTACAATGTAAATCAGGATTGGATGAATATACTTAGTTCAAATGATACAAAATAAAATGTTCTGATAATGAAGTGACAGTGGGAAAAAAAACCCTATTTACATTTATCCCTGTAATTTATAAAGTTTTAAGACTAAAATCTGTTTACACGCAGTCGATTTTTTGCCTTCCACTCAGTTCCAGCTAATGTGGATAATTATAGATGCATGCAATGGTCATATCAACATAATAAAGAGCCTCGTTATGCACAAAAACTATTTTCAAAGTATAATATCTGTATAATATCATGCAGTCATCACTTTCTGCCACACACCTCTCTCACATTTCAATCCAGGAAATGCTGTTGGACATCTCCAACAAAAAGCCTTACGTGAACAGTACAGATGGAAAAAGACCAAACAAAATACTTTGGACTTTCTCCTAAAAAAATATCTGTTGCTCTTGTATAAGGTTAGCATTAGTATGAGCGTCTGTTAAACTTGTCCTGTTTCAACCTTTCCTTATATATTAAGATCACTGGTTTATTCCCCGAGAAATCAGGCAAAAGAAAAGTTTACCAAACATGAGGTTTTGTCATGAGGTGACAAATTTAGCATCTGAACAAATAACTCACATGAAATGTTAAAGGTTAAACTTTTTTTCACTCGTCTGTGACTTAGTGTCGCCATCTAGTTTCCTGTAGACAGCAGTGCAGGAGATGTTCTGTCCATGATGGAGATTGGAAGCAGTGAAGGTCAGAGCAGAGGTTAAAAGTTTAGTTTTATCCTGATTCTCCTGCAGTGTCTCCCGACTTTCTCCGAGATTAGGGGTCCATGTCAGATGTGGAGGATGAGACCAACAGGGAATGGAAGCAGAGCACGTCAGACTCACTGAAGTTCCCTCATTCACATTCAGTGTGGACGGAGTCAGAGTTGGTGATGGAGGATCATCTGGGAAGATGGTAAGTAACCAAATAGGAAATAATCAGTACTTTAAGCTTTATTTTTTGATTTACATTTTCAAAAAAATCTAAACTGGATGAAATAAAATTAAAAGAGAAACACACCTTTGAATAAAATATTTGTCTTGTTTCCTTTAAAAGTATATTTCAGATTGTTGCCACATTCCAGCCTGAAGAAAATAGTGTCGCTACCAACAAGATCATTTATGGTGGTGGTGCAATTTTTTTTTCTCAATTCTCCCATCAGTTCTCCTTTTTCTCTCGGACTGGTGCTATCAAGTACAATTTTATTATCGTTCTTCCACAGTGCTTTACATGTGTCATCTAAATTTCCATTCTGGTCAGTGTCTACGTCAAAGGAGCAGGGAATGGTCACGCAGGATCCTGGGAATACCTCCACAGTCCCAGGAACAAGGCTCTTATACCCCTGAGAAAGGGCAGCTGACACACAAGAAAAATTTCAGACTCAATTTTTCTTATTTCAAAATCACGTGTGAAACTATGTATCATCATCCAAAATGCTGTGTGAGAATTTCAATGTGGAATGTGAGGGTATTTTATATAAAATGCCACCTTACTCACCTTGTAGAAGACAGAAAGTCAGAAGTACGTTAAGAGCTCCCAGCATCTTTGTGTGCCAGGAGAGGCTGAGACCGAGGATAGAAATGTTCTGCTGGAGGGAACATGCCGTATGAATGATACATTTTATTAAGTAGACAGCTGTGCTTTATTTGATTGGCAACACTGACGTTTCTGTCCAGGACAAAACATTTAGTTGACTTTTGTGCTGATGGCTGCATCAACCCACAGCACAAAATGTAGCAGTTTCATAGAATCAACCACTGAGAATGATTACATAATCTAAAGGTTAAAAAACACAACAACAAGAAGAATCTTCTTGTAGGAAGAATCCTAATCATATTTCTACTGATTTGACTGCTGTCTTTTTCATGGGTTCACAGAAATGAATTGTTTCTTGTTCAGTCTTTTCTGTCATATTAATAAAATATAAAGTATTTGTTTTAAATATGCAGAAAGAAAAGTACTTCCAGAAAATAACCAACAGAAAAACGAGTTGATATTGTACAACAAATGGCAACAAAAATAATAATTTGCTGTTACTCCTTTTAGTTTAACTGAAATTTAGACTTACGGGTTTGACCGGTCTGGGGTGCAGGCAGGAGGCAAGTTCCTCAGAAATGAGGTGTCATTTAGATAAACTTTAAGGAAATTATCTGCAAAATAGGAAGTTGCACAAGCTTGTGCAGTAAAGTTAAAAATAGTGAGACCTTGGATCAGTGGTGTTAGACTGGGGGGATTAATAGTGCTGTTAACCTACTGCAGGGTGGGGGCCCTTAAGAATGAAGGGGTTTTTGTCTATGTTTTATGCTTCATTTTTTAATGAAGGGCATGAAAGATGAAATTTTGCATTAGTAATGCTGAACTGTTTGAGGGCCCTTTCACCCCTCTAAAATCATGAAAAATAGTTTCATCCACGCCAGCACCTGTTAGTTTAACCGAGTTATACAGCGCAGCCAAATAGCCAGAAGAGAAAGTCATTTTTCTGGAAGAAAGTGATGCATGGATACCAAATAGGAGAGAGAAAAAACATAGGGTAAGAAAATAAAGCAGGGCAGCAGCTTCATATCAGTTTCTTAAAGAAATGAGATAAATAGCACCTGAATCCAACAGAGTTTGAGCTCATTTTAGCAGTATGTGTCTTGAGTGAAGGCAGCATGTTAGGAATAATTTAGAAACAACACAGAAATGTATTTATTTTTTAATTTTTTTTAGCTCGCCAGTGAATTTACATTTTCTGGCCTTACTAGACAGTGGACATTCAGATCTAAAACTAATAAACAGCTTCTTCAGCAAGACGTCAAAGCTGGCCAGTCAGACGCTGCAAATGTACCATCAAAGCTGTCTGTCCAATATGAACCTGGAGATGACTGAAGATCTCACCTGGAAACATCCCTCATGGATGCAAAACCTATACGAGGCAAGGAGGGAGAGTCATGCACATGTTCTCTGCAGCTTTGCACAAACACCAAATGACGCTGGTCTCTCTGTGCTGTAACTCTCTCCTCTTCCTCCATCTCCTATTCCACACTGTCCGAGAGTGGATAACAATAATAAGCGAGTGTCATGAATGAAAACTCAGCACAAATCCGATGTAAACATGTTCGAGACTGAGAGCAAAAGGTGCTACAGCAAAATCCAGACAACTTTGAAATTCTGGCCGATGTATCTTTTGACCTGCACACGTTCTCTGTTTTAGCTTAAAAGAGGATGTGCAGGTCAGATGTCCCTAGATTAATTAGTCGCTCTAAATTGTCCCTAGGAGTAAATGCGAGCATGAGTGGTTGTTTATTTCTCTATGCCAACCATACAATAGACTGGTGACCTGTACAGGGTGTGCTCTGGCTCTAGCCTGCTAATTGCTGTGATAGGTTCCAGCTTCTGGGTGAACATGAACTGGAACAAACAGAATACATAGAACATGTATGGACAAATCCAGCTTAAGTAAACACAAAAATAGAATGCCTAAATGACAACTGTGTAACTGTATTAGAGGAATTATTCTTTATTCCACAGTCAAATGAAGCTGTAAAGTTGAGACTGAGTTGTAAATTTCTCTAAGATATTTAGGAATTTACAATTTTTTTCATTAGGGTCAAACTGATTTGACAGACAAGTATCTTAAGGGTTAATTTGTGATCTATTTATGTACTTACTTCAAAACCAATAATGAAGACTAATGTTTTAAGGTAAAAAGTGGGAGCTGAAATGTTTATGTGGCAGTTGACATCCTGTTACTTTGCCTCTGAGTGATCATGCATCCTGGCTACTTGGCCGTGGTGATGCCCCTACGGCTGACTGGTTAACATGCATGACTCTCATCCAGAGTCTGGAAATCAAATCCCACTGCCCTCAGTTGCGTACATTGCCACATTCAATTTGAATTTATTCTAGTGGCCTGTTTAGGTACAGTCCAAGGAACAATTCTTTCAGGTAAAGAAGGCCGTTAATAGCTTTCAAAAACATTTTTAAAGAAGACTTGCTGAAGAGAGAGAAGTGACTAAATAGATGCGTAGATAAACAACTTTTTAAAAAGGGAAGGCTTTTTTTTTGTTTGTTTGGTTGTTTTTCTTTCGCCACATGATTTGAATCACTTGAATCATCCTGACTGTAACTGTAGTGTAGAGATAAAAATTGCTCACTTCTTAAAAGTTATATTTGTGGACAAGGGAAACAAACAAAAGCTGATATGTAAAACACTCATTAACTTGTTACACATTTACTGTGGACACTGTGAGTGTGATAGTACTATTTGAATACCTGCAGCAACCATAAACTGACAGAGAAAATGTAAAACAAGAATTAATCAACTGCAGCTAACTGTGTCAATATCTGTACAAATGCAATTCATTTTTTCCATCATTTTGCAAATCTTTATTCAGTTTAAATTAAAGTACATGACTGACCACTGTCAGGAACACCTTGTGTTACATCCCAGCTCTGCTAGGGATTAGAGATGCATAACAAAAGACTGGCTTCAGGATGGTAAAGGTGGAGTAAAGATGTTTTATTTGTTTAGGAGACAAATTGAAAGGCGTAAAAACACTGGCATTGAAAAGTGAAAAAGAGATGATGTGGTTAGGGAAGCTGCTCAAATGAATGAAATAAAAAGACAGGTAAAGAAAAGCCTCAACTCAGAGAATCAAAAAGGGGAAAACCAATACAAACGTTATCTACAAATTCTACAAACCAAAAGGGAACCAGCAGCACCAATAATTCAACAATTTATATCAGATGATGCTACAGTGTGGTCATAAAGGGAAGGACATGGTCAGCAAAAATATTCAGGCTGTGGTGTTAAACCATGCTTAGTTAGTACCCAGGGGGGACCAAAGGGTAACAAGAAAATGTCTCCCATGCCATTACACCACCGCCTGAACAGCAAGTACAATGGGAAGATGCTTTCATGTTGTTCATGCCAAATTCTGACCCAGTCTGCAACCTAGTGGCTCCGGAGTCTACCACTATGGCTCTCAATAATTTAAAACTAAAAATAACAAAGAACCAAAACAGGTTTTTTAAGATACCGGTATAGCCTACATAATAACAGTTGTAGATATTCGCAGTTTCGTCATGAATAATTGTGAATATCCACAACATAATGACACCAAAAGTACCAAGGCAATCATATATTTTCTTTAAAATTGTTTCTTTTGTCATTAACTTGGATATTAGGGCTTTTTTCCCACATAATTTCCTTCCAAATACCTACATAATCACATAGAAGATAAAGTGTCTTCTTTTTTGCAATTTTTTCAAAATTTCAAAACCTAAAAGTAGAAATGAAACTGATTCTTTTAAAAGGACATCAAATTTTCTATAGTATTATATATATATATATATATATATATATATATATATATATATATATATAAAAGATAATTTGCCTTTTTAAAAAAAAAAAAAAAAGGCTATGGAACATCTGTGGCTCTAAACAACTTTTATTTTGCTACCTAAGACAAAAAATGGCTCTTTGGGTTGTAGAGGTTGGAGACCCTAGTGTCTGATTATTGCAGCTGAAATCAAGACTTATCAGACCAGGCAGCATTTTTTCTGACCTTCTGTCATCCAGCGATGGTGTGTCTGCATGAAATGTAGACGCCCTTATGGACCCCCTTGAAAATGAGATTCTGTATCTCAAGGCCTATCCATTTAATAAATTTCAAATGTAGCCTCAGTTTTCTGTTCTACCTCATTGTGCTGCTGAAACCCACCTGCTTGTTAGCAGTTCAGAGATGGTATTCTGCACACCTTAGTAATAACCAGTATTTGAGTTACAGTTACCATCATCTCCAACCAGTCTGCCCATTCTCCTCTGACCTCTGACATCATCAAGACACTTTGGTCTACACAGCTGCTGTATTTCCTCTTTTTCTGACTAATATCTATAGTACTTATTAATTTTAGTCAGGTGTGCTCTCATAGATGATTGTGCATGGAAACTTCCACAGAGCAGTATCTGAAATACGACCCTGTCTGACACCACGTCATGTCCAAAGTCACCAAAATCCTTTCTTCCTCAATTTGATGCTCAGTTTGAACTTCAGTAAGTGATCTTGGCCACTGATTAGCTATTGAGCCAGATGTGTATTACTCATAGTTTTCTACTTAGATGTGTGTGTGTGTCTGCGTGCATGTGTGTATGTGTGATGTGTGGGCGCATTTATGCTACATTATGGGGACCATTTTTCCGTATTTTACCATCACCATGGGGACTTCTTGCCCTCGTGGGGACATTTTCCAGGTCCCCACGGGTTCAAACTCCGTTTTGAGGGTGAAGATTAGGTTTTAGAGAATAAGTTATAATTAGGTTTTGATTAGGATTAGGACAAGGGTTAAGGTTTAGGCAATCAGTTATGGGCGTTAGGTGTAGGGTAAGGTGCTGGAATGCATTATGTCAATGGATGTCCTCCACGGGGATAGAAAACCAGACTCTGTGTGTGTGGGGTGTGGGTGTTGAGGGGGTTACAGTTGTTTGTCTGTCTGTTATGTGAGTGTGTGCACGTGTGGGAGTCTATATACTTATATTGATCTATATACTTGGGTGTTTGAAGACTTGGTTTAGTTTAAAATGCATTTGTCTTTATCATAGTTTTCTGCTGCCTTTAGCAGGAAAAGCGCTCTATAAATAAAGTTTGATTTGATTATTATTGTCAATCAAATTAACAAGTGTGCATACTAAAGTGACCAGAGTGTGTATTAGAAAGAGCACTATCAAAAATATGTACTAGCCTTTTAAACAGGTTTTGAATATGAATTTATTTCATCTCAGATTTACTTGTTGAAAGGTAATAACATCTGATGAGTTCATTTTCAGCTTTATCGCATTTATTTGGCTTTTTCTTATATAAGCTAATGATTTGTGGAGTTGTTTTTCTGTTTTCACCACATGTTTTACAGAGAAAAGTCAGCGATACAAAGTTTAGGTCTGTAGAAGTTTATATCATTCAGGGAAGTTGTATGCTATCCAACTACTGCTTTCAAAGTGTTGCACTAAATTAAGGGGCAACATACGTAACTGGGCAAATGGATGCAATTTCATAAGAAACACTCAGGGAAGTTTGAAAACATAGCCAAAATAATTATGTTGTTCTCTCATGCAAATCAAGCAGTGCTTGCTCTCACAACCCCAGACACACACACACGCACACACACACACACACACACACACAAAAATAGGTATTTTAGATATTCAGTCCCCTGACTCCTGGGTCAGAGTCACACACACTGTGGCCAAATTACCCAGATGTAATGATGAGTCGGAGGCATAGTAACAGGACCTCACACTGTCTTATATGGAAGTGGCGTATGATAGGAAAGCAGAAAAGGATGGGTTAGATATAAATTGGATATCAATAACCCATCAATAAGTTGGAGGGGAAATAGTGAGCCATGTAACCACCAAATTTATATAAGAACTGTATTCTGTATATCTTAAGATGCCACAGGAGTGCCACATATAACATCTTGGTTTTACAGTATTATCTGGTGAGTCACTTAATGTAAAACAGTAAGAACTGAGGATGGAGCCGTAGGATATACAGTTAGCTATTCTGTACCTTTGGAGCCTGCTTTTAATTTAATTCTTATCTATTTATTTATTTTAGTTTTCATTTATCTATTTGTGTTTTATTGTTTTACTTTGTTTTCATTTAAGTTTTTTAGCACAGTATTAACTCCTTTATATGTATTTTTGTTGTTGCTCTTGTCTTTAATTGTCTTTTTAGGTTTACTTTATTACTGGTTTATCTTATTAACACATCTAATTCCAGGGGGCTTTGCCTGCCTGGTCTGCAGAGTTGTATCATACTTTTCTTGGTGACTGGGGGAGGGCTGCGGGACCCTCACCTGCCATCATGTGGGCGGTTCCTGTGGTGAAGCCTGCTGTGGTCATGGGTGAGCTGGCTCCTTGTGTAGATGGACCCCCCAAAATATACTTTACTCACAACAATACCAAGCTGTTTATTTCTATAAATATTTCCATTCCTGCTGTACAGTACATCCAGTTAAGAAACAAAAAGTACAGTTGAATAACTTAACAAAAACAGAGAAGGTGTCAAGAACAAAGTGAAAAAAAGAAAACGAGACATGGACAAAGGAAGCAAAACCCAGGAAAATAATCTTTGCAGAAGAATTCAAAGGCCGATGCAAAAAAAAAAAAAAAAATCACAAGGAAACATGAGTGATCTGAAAGGAGGCACCAAGACACACAGCTGGGGAAGGAAATGCTGATAAAACAATTTTCTTTTCCTCTTTCCTGTCCCCTGGAGAGATGATCAGCATCAACTACTGTTCATCTGCATTCTTCATTGAGTCTTTACTGACCCCCCTCTCCCTCCATTCAGTCCCAGTTGGTTTGAAATTATATTTTTTCATCCACAAAGTTCATAATAACTCTGAGTTCTTGTTGACATTTTTCCCATTTTCCCCAGCTTTTTCCTTCTCATCTATTTAATGTCATTTCCAATAGTTCAGGGAATTTAAAAAAAAAAAAACCTGATGAAATTATTAACTCCCCACTAGATGGTAGTGTCGCACTATTGACATCCCCCGCATCTGCTGGCTCAACACTGTGGACAGAAACTGATGTCCCTGGAAGAGCCTTGCTCAGGAAACACCAGGCTGGAGTGAGATTGGTTAATCTGGTTGGCTCTAAAGTGTTCCTTTTCAAGCACTAAGCAGACAATCCCTGTGAGTCATCTGATGTCAGAGGAGTTTTTATTCAGGCATTTGACGGTGTTTTTGGCTCCACGGTGATGTAGTTTTAAAAGATCTTAAATTGATACAATAAGCCGCTGACATACAACCTTTTTATGGAGTAGCAGACTGTGGGGAAACATAAATTACAAATAAGACATCCATCTGTTTATTTGCTGTTAAATCCTTTTGTGGTGTTAATAATAATTCTAGTAGTTTTTACTTTGCTAATCCTGATTTGAAAATTCATCTCTGCTTTTAACCCATCTTTAGATTAACAGAGAGCAGTGGGCTGCCAATTATAGCTTGCTTAGGGGTCCATAGGGGTTCACCTAAGTGCCACATCACTGAACGAACCCCTGGTTTTCAGCCCAAATCCCGTGGCTTTAACTGTAGGCTATCCACTCCCGCGAAAGACAAAAGTTCAAGACAATATCAGACATGAAGGAAACAGCATAATTACTACTTGTCAACAAAAAGCAGGGACAGACTCAACAAACAAATAATGTCAGTAAAGTTGAAGAATAACTACTCTTTTTTTAGTGTTTTGCAATATGACCAAGAATAAAGGTATTCACATTTTAGTTTTATATTCAGTTTTGTGAATACAACATAATATCTCATTAACCATCTAAAGAATTTTTCTTTTTTTTTTTTTGTTAAATCCACCTATTTCTGACTCTTGGAGGCTATTCTTCAAAGCATTGTAATGAAAATTATGTGAAGACTTTCAAGAGTCTCTTCAGTTGCTGCTCATCTGTTTTTGTAAGGGGGCTTGAATCTTCTTCAGCATGCATTAGGAAAGGAGGCAGGGTACACCGGAGAGGCTGCCCTTGTATCTAAGAGCAAACACAAACAAGCATGGGAGGAAGAAAACGCAAACTCCCACCAGAACAGCATCAGTCAGCCAGGGGCCTTGAACCCAAGTTTGTTTTTATTCCACGTACTTTAATTTTTACTCAAAGACAGCAGTGCAGGATTTGCTCTGACTCTGTTTAGTCTTCTACTGATGGAGAAATACATGTTGAGCTCCATGGTGTGTTTGTGGAGAAAATTGCAGCACACAACATTGCTGTACACTCCATCACACTCGGCTCCATTTTAAACAGGCTTCTTCGTGTTCATGTTGGCGCTGCAGTACTGCTAGTTCCACTCATCTGGAACTCTATCAGAGTGCAGAGGACTCAAGGCTGTCAGTTTTATGTCTCCCTTCTGCAAAACTGGTCTTGAAACTGCAGTCTATCCCATTGGGATTTCATTTCTTCCCCTTTACTTGTGGGAGAACCAACAAGGTCCTGCTAGCATAGCCTGAAGCTGTACACTGAAGAAGTGTGATCATGTGGTGGATCTCTGGCATGTTCATCCTGAGATCTGGATGAAGTAGCCCAGCACAAGTCAGAATTCCAGAGCTTGGATTATGTTCTCCTAATCCTCTTTGAGGGCCCGGAGGATGTGATGGAGGAAGGTGCTCTGAACACTAGAATTCTTCAGATCTGCTGGTTTTCATTTGCCCGTTTTCAGTTTTCACTGGTTTGTCAGGTGTTCCTGGAGGAAAGAAAAGAAAACCATCAAGTCTTAGTGTGCTTTTGTCTGTACTTCCCCTCAGAGCATGTTGTTCAACAGCTATAAATAGATACCAGAAATAAAACTCTCAATGACTCTGCTAGGTTTGCATGCTCCAGGGGTTTTGTGTTGAACTCCTGCTGTGAAGAACTCCGCCATGGTGGGTACAGATGATCCAACGGAGGCGAAGGACTGTGCAAAAGTATATGTTTGTATGAAATTTAGCCACAGACTTTTCCAGCAGCTTATTTCCTTTGCAGGGCTCGGTGGTCATTTCACTTACAGCAGAACTTGCAGCTTTAGTCAGACCTTGTCTTGAGAATGTCCGGTGCTTAAAATGACTTCCCTGACACCTTTGAGCCAACATAGACATGTTCAATTATCTATTTATTGTCCAGATTGTTTTCATTGTGAATTGAATCCAACCTAAAAAAAAAATGACTGAGATTAAGTAGAGCTCCTTTCAGATGCAGGAGCTGCACTGCAAGCAGCTTCATGAGTTTAGTGGTGCTTTAATAAGGAGCACAGGTCATCATGCAGGTTGGTATATATGCAGTTCATGAAGGTAAAGCATATACAAATCAAAAACAGTTTCATTATACAGTTTTACAGCTCATCTTCACTATATTCTAAAGAAGCAGTCCTAATTATTCCAACTATTTGCACAAATGTAAAAAGTATAGATAAAAGTTTTAAGTGTAATAGTATGCTGTATATGTTATACAGATACAACATCTACCCATTAACCTTAACAAAATACTAAAACACATATTCTTTTTCCAAATACTAGACTTGTATCATGGACCTTTCCCATCATCTTCCTTTACATAACTGTGTGATGACCTTCTTACCATTAACATATACCACTTAAGAATCAGACATAAAACTTCTTTTTAAACTTCGTGGTTTGTTTCACTTTAATCAATGCTTTAAAGAGTGTGTGGAGTGTAGACAGAGGGGAAACACAGATGAGGGCATTTGATCCTTTGAGGAAATGAGCAGCAGCATGAGAATGACTCATCTATTGTCATGTGTTGTCTTGCTGATGCTGTTCTTTCCCTAGCAAACTATTTCTTAGTTGTAGCAATTAAAAGGAAAGGTTATATTTAAGCAGGCTTAAAGTTAATGATATGATATATAATAACAACTTAAGGGTAATTTTGTTTAATTGAATGAATGAGTAAAAAATGCATATAGTGATGGTATTTGGGTGTTTAAAATATTCCACTGACACAATGAAACAGTCCAACTTCCCTCTTTGCTCCTCTCTTTCATCCTTCCCTGTCTGCGCTGGCAGAGCAGGGCTGCAACCATGCATGTGGACACCGTCTTTTCTGTGTCTTGCCTGATTTTTGGTAAGTCATATAATCAGATATCCATAGCTCCTTAATGCATTTGCTTTGTTTTGAAATCAGTTTCCAGAACATTCATTTTTTACTCACTCATGTCATGACTTGCTGTGGCTGATCGACACAATGCAACTGCCATCAACAAAATTCCAAGCAAACTTTCTTTGTTGTCCATGAATGTTTTTTATGCTATTTAATTTAGTAGAAAAAAACTAATTGGAACATGTTTAATGAAAAGTTATAAACTAATTCATATTTTCTGTGACAGTGATTTGAAAATTACTGAAAAATGTGATCAATAGAGGATCATATCCAACACTAACTGCTGTTTCTGTCTTCCCTTCTCTGAAAATATCTTATTAGAATCTGAAGTCAAAGTATGAATGTGCAGATTTTGTTCGTTTTGTAAATACAGCTTTAAAATTACAACTTTAAAAAAACTCCATCACAAAAAAATAAAAAAGCAAATTGGATTATTCAATATCATCTTAATTGAATTAAATTAAATTAAACAAAGAGAAAAAAGAAGTCGTTGTTGTCTTCTGCAGGTGCTCATCATCTCTTGCTTTTCTAAAACTAAATCCAAAGACTTTTCTGTTCAGCACATTTATTTTTATAAAATTGAAGGGCTTTGATTAATAGCTTCCACCGCACAGTATTTTTCACTCTGTTTTTTTTTCTGTTTCTTTTTCATTTCGTTTTAATGATCTCTGTGAAACATGTCGTATTCTTCTAAGTAGTATTAGAACTGAAAGGCATTGCAGGCGTGCTTTATAACTACAGTACAGTCCACAAAATTATTCATATCCTCCAGTTAAAGTTATACCGTGTAACTTTTGACTCTGACATTAAGCCTAAAATGAGCAGTATTAGATGATTTTTCGGGCCAATATACAGTGACTGACGCGTGTCAGCACTCTGAGCGGGCTGCCCTTTGGCAGAAACCAGACATCGTAACTTTGGAGAGGCGGGCCGTCGATGAAAGTGCCGTGCAAACAAGCTGTTTTTACGGCTCCTCATAGATAAACCATACAGTCTATGAGATAAACACAGAAAGCTGTACTTGTGCTACTTTCTCTCATTGCTCGAAGTTTAGTCATGGCGGAACAAAGTAAAAAGATGAAAGTGATGTCTGAGCAGGTCAGATCAAAAACACGAGTGGACGTTGGAAAAGAATTCAGTCGTTGGAGATACAAGTGTGGAAGCTAAACCCCATCTCTGTTTGCCACCGTATCATTAGACTGGTAAGTAAGTTTGTCTGTTGTGTAAACATACGAGAATGTGATGCTTTTCTTTTTTTCACTCAGCGTTTATCCAAAACAACGTCAATCAGAGCCGTATAAGCTGCCGATAGTTTCCTGTTAGCGAAACACGGCTGGAATTACTATAGACAAAAGTTAACTGGACTTTTTCAACATTTTGTGCAATTGTAAATTATTTGCAGCAATAAATGCGTTCTCTGTAATTCATATAAATATCAAAGCAGTAATGGATGCTGGGATCTTGCAGCTTGTTTGGTTTAGTTGTGTGGTTTTCATACGCTGTTCAGAAGGAAGCAGAGCCACTGTAATGTCCCGTAAGCTGAGCTAATCCAGACGTTTTCATAACAAACATGAGTTTTGCCAAAGTTACGACTTCATTCAGTGCACAAAACTACAACTTGGTTTTGTGGCCGGTTTTGATTGCGCATTTATCTTTGTGATTGTGCGTTTGTGTGTGTGATGTTTCAGCTATGTAAACATGTAATTGGAAATAAAGCTAGAGGCGCATACCTGCGCCAGGGGCAGATCCTCCAATAGTGAAAAATCCTTTAGGAAATTCTTTGAATCTGATGGACTCGTTTGTTTCAATATCCAAACACAGGAGAGGAGATTTTTAAATTTGCGTCATTGCCGTGAGACCTGTTAGACGTTGGCGCTGTTGCAGGTTTAGCGCTCCTAGTGGCCAAAAGTTACACGGGTATAATTTTAAAGAAGGAAAAAATCAGCTGTCAGTGAAATAAGCTGAAATTGACTAAAGTAATAAAAATTCTATGAAAATCATGACAGCGGATTTGGAAATATGGTTCAACAAATATATTCAAAAACAAACATGCAAAAAAAAAGTTAAAAAAAAAACAAGTAAACAGGCATGATGGGGCTCTGAAACTAAAATTTTGTTGAGCAACACTGAAACAATCACTGCAATCAGGTGTTTTTCTGCAATGTTCACAAAGACTTCTGCACCTGTTGACAGGTATGTGGGTCCACTGTTCATGGGAAAGGCGCTCTGGGTTGTCTGGGATAGTTTTGTTTGTTTGATTTTTTAAGTAATTATTTTAACCGCAATTTGAACACAAATTTATTTCACTAAATTATAATTTTGTAAATTTTTTATTGAATATTAGTTTCTTTAGTTTCTTGTTATTTGAATTACTACTGTGAATTTAGCCTTTTCTTTAATGGGAAGGTATGAATAATTTTGAGGGCGACTGTACTGTATATGGCAATATATTTCAGGATGCTCTCCTCCGTCCTTAATAACAGTGCTGTTAAATCAATAATTTTCTACTCTCCATCACAACAGCGGTCTTGTGGAGGGGGGTCCAGGCTGTCTCACCGGTGTGTACCCCTCAGTCCCTGACCGTGTCCAGGCCTTGGTGGGCTCCTGCGTGGTGATTCCCTGCGCCTTCATACCTGCAGCTCCTCATCCTCCCAGGGGGAGGAAGGAGAGGGTGGATGTGAGGTTGAGATTCAGAGGCTGCGGTCATCTGTTTCCTCTCCGGAGCACTGCTTTTAACAGTCAGGACAGAGACCAAGTCAGCAGGGATTTCCTGGGACGGACCTTTCTTTTTGGCCAGATTGGAGAGATGGAGACTGCTCAGTAAAGATTGAAAGGGTCAGACGGGATGACCCGAAAGTGTTTGAGGTGGCTCTGAAGAAAGGTGATGACTTACTGTGGGGGAAGCCAAGCAGCCTTAATCTTGATGTTATTGGTGAGTGGGAAAGATGGTGCAGTCTCTGACCTTTTTACAGCTAACCTTTTATATTTATCCAATTATTCACTAGAATTAGGTGAGATTGATGAAGCAAACAATCATAAATCAGGAACAGAGAGGTGATGGGATAAATGATGGTGATTTTTCACTCTGGCAGACACACCTGAGCCTCCCACCATCAGCGGCATGATGTCAGCCACAAAGGACAGCTGGTCACCCCCAAACTGCTCGGTCAGCTTATCACTGCCCCTCGCGGGCCTCCTGCCCTGCAGTGGCGATGGGAGCGAGGAGACCAGCTGAACACCACTGAGCCTGGAGAAGTACAGACACTCCCCACAGATTCCAACAAAAGGATGTTACTGGCCTCTGTGTCCTTCACTGTGTCTTTCTGGGTTGCAGGCCCAGGCTAAAGTGTGAGGTCAGCTACCCAGGAGCCAGAACTTTAACCGCAGCCAAAGATCTGCACGTGACATGTAAGCTCTGTTTCTTTTACAGTTTTATCGTACACTGGTGTGTGTTGGCTCTGTTTACTAAGTCCTTTTTTAACTTTTTGTTCCTTCAGTTCCTCCAAAAGATGTGAAGGTTCAGGTCCAGACGTTGACAGTGCAGGGGTGGGCAGCGCCCTGCTGGTGTGCTCATGCAAAGCTGATCCTCCAGCTTCAGAGTACCGCTGGTCCTACGTTCAACATGGCCGCACCGTTCACCTCCACAACCGACTGCACACAGTCCGAGTGTTCAACGTGACCAGAGACATGAGGGTCCGCTGCCTGGGCTAAGAACCTGATTGGTCGAGGAGAGTCTCCGCTCACGCTGCTGAACATACAGTGTAACGTTTGCTTACACTCCTTACAGCACCACGAACAGCACATATGCTCCCTGGTTTCAAGTTTATTTCACTTCTAAAGGTCAGATGTAGTCATAAGTCCCCTTTAACTCTTTTTAGGAAACATTCCCATCAACTCTTATGCTACTGAAAGAAAGAAATACTGTGGTAACCTGACTTATACCACAGGCATCCACAAATAGCCCTTTTGTTCAGGAATAAGAAAAACAGCTAACTAATTACACCTGTAATGTGTTCCTGCCCCAGTTAATACTTAAAGTAGTAGCCTACTGTAAACCACTAACAATGATGACAAAGCAAGTAATAAAGTAAGTTTGTCAGGTTGATCTAGATGATCCTGCAAGACAATATCCCAAAACATAAGAACATACTTAAATGCTTAGATTTAAATGATAACTACCAGACTGAAACCCCGACTAAGCGAGTGTAAGATAAAATAAAAAATAAAGGGAAGGCAAAGCCACTGAAGTTAGACCACCTCTATGAATTATTTGGACTCACTTACTTTCTTGGCTTGATTTATTTCTACTTCTACAGGAATGCTGCAACTTAAAGAGGGGGAGGAGTGGGTGTCTTAAAGAGAAATGCAAAAGTAGTCATATTAAATCTACAGTCTCTCTCATATCTGCACACCTAATTGGATTGAAAGCAACAGGGTTCCACTGTAAGTAGTGGAGAGTGACAGACCTAAAATCCTGAGGGCCTTCCAGATCTAGTGACTACTGTGGTGGTCTACAGACTACAGAAGAGGAACAGTGATAGATGCAGTGGAATGACAGCAACAGCAAGAAGGGCCAACAGAAGTCAGAAAGATACCAAAAGCCAAAGCTGGAGGTTGATAAAAGATGTGGGAAGCCAAAGATTACCGGGGCATCAGTGGTAATCTGAGCCCTAACCTCCAAACTAGGAGCATGGTTCCAACAGGTCCCTTGAAAACCATCAGGGACAGAATCCTTAAGCTACCAGGCCTCTGTTAGCATGAGGATGGGGGTGTTCCCTTTTTGTTGTTTAAAGTTATACCTTGTAACTTTTGGCCACTAGGAGCGCTAAACCTGCAACAGCGCCAACGTCTAACAGGTCTCACGGCAATGACGCAAATTTAAATCTTCTCTCCTGTGTTTGGATATTGGAACAAACGAGTCCATCAGATTCAAGAATTTCCTAAAGGATTTTTCACTA
>JALJCO010011542.1:0-17765 GCA_023101725.1 Atherinomorus stipes
TACAGTATAAAACGTGACATGTAGGAAGGGGTGGGAATTCTAAAAAGTTTATACTTCTTCCCTCCTTTTTCGAACTTGATTTGATTTTGAATCAGTATTATTATGTTTCTTGAGGGTTTTTAAATTGTTTTCTTTGTCTTGATTTATAATTTTCTTTTTCTTTTCATATGTTCATTGTTCGAAATAAACTTTTATTCATTCATTATTTAAAAATAATTCAGCAGCTGTCAACTCTACGACATTTCTTTTTTTCTTCTTAATCTTTCTTTCTTCTTATGCAGCATCACTTCATACTCCACTGGTGTATACTTGGTTTGTCCTGATCTGTCACTGGTCTGGAAAATGATGGTCACAGTCATTGGTTTACTGGCCACTGGGGTTGCGAGGACAGTTCTCAGTAGGCCTCCTTATTGTTGGTCTGTCAAAAAGTCTCAGTGGATCAGTTCAAGTGTTGATGTTTTCCCAGCACACCCCTGGTCATAACTCACTCATTGTATACCTTAACCCTGCACTTCATTTCAAGGAAGCAGAGCCGAAGTTTGATGTATGACCGAAAAGAAAAATGGATACGCCAGCAAAGGTTGTAATAACAGAATATCTTGAGTCTGATGATCCAAGAGTAACTCCTGCCTCTAATTTCTACTCTATAATGTAAAGGAATAAGAAGGAAGAGACAAAAACAAGTCTTTCTGACCAACAGAGGAGAGGACTGGGCTATGCTTGTGAGAGCTTGTCATTATGCTTCCTTACAGCTTCAAATGTCAGTAAAATCCCCTGAACCCGATGCTCAACTGGAATGAGAAATCAAGTACTTTTAGGCTTTTGTTGCAAGAACAAACATATACTGTAAAAGAGAAGCCTGTTAAGGCCCCTTTATCTTCTAAAATCAACAATTTCCCAGCGTATTGTACAGAGATAACTTTACTGAGGAAAAACATCATTTCCTGCTATGTGACTCACATTTGAAGAGGCACTTCCATTAAGAGACTAAAAGAGAAGCAAAGCGGAAGAAGAGAGGTACATGACTGGCAGCCATGAGAATGTCATTAGGATTAGCTATAAAATGTAGGCCATCCTCCATTTTTATTGATGTAGCCCACAGAGCAAAAAGAGCAGCAAAGAGCCCCTTATGTGTGCCGTAAAGCAAATATACAACACAGACAGGAGAAAATTCAGCATTTAAGGAGGTTTTTGGTTTGGTTTATCACTTACACAGGGTTTTATGGATTTTAATCATCACAAATCTTTGCTGAGGTGATGGCTTAGAAGATAAAATGGTTGTTGCCTTTATCTTTAGGAGGCACTACATATGGTCCATTTACAGTTTTAAGAAGTCATCAAGCACACAATTGGCATGAAAGTAAATATTCTGTTCCATATTAAATGTTTTGTCAAGATTTCCTCTTTTTTTTTGTTTTTGTTTGGTTTGTTTCTTTTATGTTTTTTTAAATGGGTCTTTTAGCTCAAATGTAGAAATGTCTTTGCTATCATGAGCATTTTCCAGTCTCAGTTGATGCCGATGCAGGCATACTGTACTGCTTTTTTCTAATTTTGGTGAGTTTCTTTTATGATAAACTTGGGAAATGGACATAACCACAGCAGGAAGCAGCTTTGGGTGTTTGCTATAGGTACATCATGTCCATAAACCCGTTGTTTTCCAGCCTGTTCCAGATGAGTGATACTGTTCAAGTTTGTAGAAACTACAAATAAAAATTAAAGCCGCAAGCGGCGATGAAGGCCCTCGCACCTCTGGCGCCGCTCAGGCCTATGCACCGCGTAGTCCGTGTCATGTTCTACCAGTGTGCCGAATTTCATGGCGTTTGGTTGATGTGTTGGCTCAGAATGATCATTTAAAGGTTTGTAGGGGGCGCTGTAGAGCCACATTTAAACTTCAGGAACACGTATCCATGGAATCCGTGTCATGTTCTACGAGTGTGCTGAATTTCATGGCCTTTGGTTGATCGGGTCGGCCAACATGATCAGTTGAATGTTTGCAGGGGGCGCTGTCGAGCCACATATAAATTTCTGAAAGATCTGTCCATGTTCTACCAGTGTGTTGAATTTCATGGCCTTCGGTTGTTCTGGTAGCCCAAAATGATCATTTGAAGGTTTGTAGGGGGCGCTGTAGAGCCACATTTAAACTTGTAGAACATGTGTCCATGTAATCTGTGCAATGTTCTACCAGTGTGCTGAATTTCATGGCCTTCGGTTGATCTAGTAGGCCAAAATGATCATTTGAAGGTTTGTAGGGGGCGCTGTCGAGCAACAGTAAAAATTCTGGAACATGTGTCCATGTAAATGACATCAGGTTATGAACATCATCATCTGTGCCAAGTTTGGTAGAGATCTGGCCATCCGTGTCTTATTTACAGGCACTTCCTGTCCCGAGGGGCGGGGCCAAGGTGAAAACCGGAAAAGGTCATCTAGGTGTGTTCAGCATCTGACCGGCATCATATGTACCAAGTTTGGTGCAGATATCTGGTTTTATGCCAGAGTTTTATGAGTTTCGTGTTTCATGGCGAGAAGGTCAACCTTGAGGATCCGCCCCCTCCACACCCTTGCAGATTTCTGAATGCAGAGCACAACTAGAAATCTCACATGCCTTGTGAACACAAAGAGACCATCGTGATGGCTGTACCATTAGCGGTCTCTGAGGAGTTAACGCAAATATGTCATCAAGAAATCGTAAGAAAAATGACCATTTTTTCAAAATGGCCGACTTCCTGTCGGATTAATCCAAATGGTCCAAGAGGGTTTTTTGTAGGTCCTGACATGTTCAACCACGGTGCCAAATTTCATGCTTGTGGGTCATTGTGGTGGGCGGGGCTGATCATTTGAAGATTTCTAGGGGGCGCTATTGGGCCATTTTTAAAGATATCCGAAATATGTCCACGTGAATGAGTTCAGAGGATGACCATCATCATCTGTATCAAGTTTGGTGGAGATCGGACCTTTCTCTGTGTCATTTCCATGTACTTCCTGTTTCCATGGCGTTGGGCTCATATTCGCCATAGTTACGTTTGGCGTATCGACTTGAGTTTTTTATTGTGGCATCGTGGAAGGGTTTGACACGTTTGGAAGCACTTTCAAATCCATCGGCTTCATCATTGAAGATCTGGACTCCAGACACTAAAAAGTGACACTTCCTGGCGCCAGGGGGCGGGGCTAAGACAAAAACCGGAAATGGTCATATAGGTGTGTTCAGCATCTGACCAGCATCATACGTACCAAGTTTGGTGCAGATATCTGTTTTTTTGCCAGAGTTATCTCAGTTTCGTGTTTCATGGCGAGAACGTCAACTTTGAGGCTCCGCCCCCTCCACACGCTTACAGATTTCTTAATGCAGAGCACAACTAGAAATCTCACATGCCTTGTGAACACAAAGAGACCACCCTGGTGTCTCTGCTATTTGCCGTTTCTGAGGAGTTAACGCAAATGCGACAGCAAAAAACGCCAAAATGGCGACTTTGACCTAAAATGGCCGACTTCCTGTCGACTTTTCACCACGACGTTAAGAGGCTTTTTTGTCCGCCCTGACGCGTAGAACAAGTGTACCGAATTTCGTGCAGATCGGTGACATGCAGTTCTGGAGCTCTTGCAAAAGGTGGCGCTAGAGCGCAGTTTCGCCCGAGCGGTCACGAAAACGCCAAATTATGAAATTTTTCGATTTTAAATGGGGGGGTAGCCAAAATTTGGTGAGTTTTTGAGCATGTTCAGGCCCCCAAAACTGGCCTTTATTTGGCAGAGGAAAAAGAAGAAGAAGAAGAAGAAGCGGAAGAAGAATAATAAACATTTGCAGAACAATAGGCCTTCGCACCGCCTTCGGTGCTCGGGCCTAATTAAAGCCGCAAGCGGCGATGAAGGCCCTCGCACCTCTGGCGCCGCTCAGGCCTATGCACCGCGTAGTCTGCGTCATGTTCCACCAGTGTGCCGAATTTCATGGCGTTTGGTTGATGTGTTAGCTCAGAATGATCATTTGAAGATTTGTAGGGGGCGCTGTAGAGCCACATTTACACTTCAGGAACATATGTCCATGTAAACTGTTTCATGTTCTCCGAGTGTTCTGAATTTCATGGTCTTCGGTTGATCTGGTAGACCAAAATGATGATTTGAAGGTTTGTAGGGGGCGCTGTGGAGCCACATTTAAACTTCAGGAACACGTATCCATGTAATCCGTGTCATGTTCTACCAGTGTGCTGAATTTCATGGCCTTCGGTTGATCGGGTCAGCCAAAATGATCATTTGAAGGTTTGTAGGGGGCGCTGTAGAGCCACATTTAAACTTCAGGAACACGTATCCATGTAATCCTTGTCATGTTCTACCAGTGTGCTGAATTTCATGGTCTTCGGTTGATCTGGTAGGCCTAAATGATCATTAGAAGGTTTGTAGGGGGCGCTGTAGAGCCACATTAAAAATTCTGGAACATGTGTCCATGTAAATGAGATCAGGTTATGAACATCATCATCTGTGCCAAGTTTGATCGAGATCTGGCCATCCGTGTGTTATTTACAGGCACTTCCTGTCCGGAGGGGGCGGGGCTAAGGTGAAAACAGGAAATGGTCATCTAGGTGTGTTCAGCATCTGACCAGCATCACACGTACCAAGTTTGGTGCAGATATCTGGTTTTATGCCAGAGTTATATGAGTGTCATGTTTCATGGCGAGAAGGTCACCTTTTAGGCTCCGCCCCCTCCACACGCATACAGATTTCTTAATGCAGAGCACAACTAGAAATCTCACATGCCTTGTGAACACAAAGAGACCATCGTGATGGCTGTACCATTAGCGGTCTCTGAGGAGTTAACGCAAATATGTCATCAAGAAATCGTCAGAAAAATGGCACTTTATTCAAAATGGCCGACTTCCTGTCGTATTAATCCAAATGGTCCAAGAGGGTTTTTTGTAGGTCCTGATATGTTCTACCACTGTGCCAAATTTCATGCTTGTGGGTCATTGTGGTGGGCGGGGCTGATCATTTGAAGATTTGTAGGGGGCGCTATTGAGCCATTTTTAAAGATTTTCGAAATATCTCCACGTGAATGAGTTCAGGGGATGACCATCATCATCTGTAGCAAGTTTGGTGGAGATCGGACCTTTCTTTGTGTCATTTCCATGTACTTCCTGTTTCCATGGCGTTGGGCTGATATTCGCCATGGTTGCGTTTGGCGTATCGACTTGAGTTTTTTATTGTGGCATCGTGGAAGGGTTTGACACGTTTGGAAGCACTTTCAAATCCATCGGCTTTATCATTGAAGTTCTGGTCCCCAAACACTGAGAAGTGACACTTCCTGTCCCCAGGGGGCGGGGCTAAGGCGAAAACCGGAAATGGTCATATAGGTGTGTTCAGCATCCGGCCGGCATCATACGTAGCAATTTTGGTTCAGATATCTGGTTTTATGCCAGAGTTATATCAGTTTCGTGTTTCATGGCGAGAAGGTCAACTTAGAGGCTCCGCCCCCTCCACACGCTTTCAGATTTCTGAATGCAGAGCACAACTAGAAATCTCACATGCCTTCTGAACACAAAGAGACCATCGGGGTGACCGTATCATTTGCGGTTTATGAGGAGTTAACGCAAATGTGACGTGAGTAAAACGCCAAAATGGCGACTTTGACCCAAAATGGCCGACTTCCTGTAGACCTGGCACCACGACGTTAAGAGGCTTTTTTGTCCGCCCCGACATGTAGAACAAGTGTACCGAGTTTCGTAAAAATCGGTGACATGCAGTTCTGGGGACTTTACAAAAGGTGGCGCTCTCGCGCAGTTTTGCCCGAGCGGTCACGAAAACACCAAAATACGAAATTTTTCAGATTCGTCTGGGGGGGTAGCCAAAATTTGGTGACTTTTCGAGCATGTTCAGGCCCCCAAAAATGGCCTTTAATTGAGAGAAGAATAATAATAATAATCCGGAAAAAACGCTAGGGTTTCAATAGGCCTTCGCACCGCCTTCGGTGCTCGGGCCTAATAATGTGATACCATGGATTTGTTTCTCAACTTATAATGTCTGATGGCAGGGATATGATCCACCTCTGCCCATACAAACTCTAAATAAAAGGTTGTTTACTGGTTTAAAGCACATACTTGTGCAGGGTAAGTCATGGACATGGTGCTGGAGTATTCGATGTGAAATGATGGGATTAATATTTTTCCGTGGATTCTAGATATGAAATGGCCTTTTTTTTTTCTCCTGTGACTGGGTTAAATTTTTCTCCATCTGCATTCAGCAGTACACATGTTTTAAAATATATTTACCCTGGAGGGATTTTACAAGATTAGCCCCTTGTCACCTAGATGTAGAAGGGCATTCATATGGAGACAAAGAACTAAAAATCAAAATGAACACCTGCAGTTGCCAGCAAAATTACCCAACCCCCCAATGCATTGGATGTCAAATGTAATTGGGGTTGAATAATTTTCCTGGCATCTGTCTGTTTGTGGGCAAAGCCTGGTGTACAGCATTTAATCCTTAAGCTATGTCTGGTTATGAAGAATGTTTTTGAAATACTAATGCAATATTCTGCATATATGTCTTTTTAGGGGCTTATTAAACCATTTGAAATGCTTAAATACCATAGTTTATCAACACATTGACTAATATATTTGTCATTGCATTAACAGAAATGGGCTTCCATATTTTAGATACATAAACAGATATGCCACATTTTTTCATTTCATCAAAAGTAACTTCAATTCTTTAAAATGATTTAAACATAATTGTTTTGCAAGCATGTGCTTTGCTATAAAGCTTCACTCTGTGTTTAAAGGAGTGGTAAAGGCTCCTCTACAGCACCTGTTGGCTCTGCTCCTGAACACAACAAAAAGAAAAATATTTATTTTTTTAGATTTTAAATAGCTTGAAACATGCGTTACTTAAGAAATCACAATCCCCAAAGTAACAGATAAATAATACATTAACTGCTGAGTCATTACAAAGTGTAGTGTGTATTTTACTCAGTGTGGTATACTTATTTAATAATAGCTGATTGTTTATCAGTGTTGTCGTCTGTGACATTACCAGTAAACTTTGGAAAAAAGTTCAAAACCAATAAGACTCAGGCATACAATACTGTATGTGACTTCAGATCCATTGCCTTAACCCAAGTGGTCATGCAGTGCTTTGAGAGACTCATAACTCAGCACAACTAGGACCGCCTCCTTTGCCTGCCTTTGATCCCCATCAGTTTGCATGTAAAGGAAACAGATCCACCAGCGATGCAGAATCCATAGCCCTCTAAATTCAATTCAGTTCAATTCAATTTTGTTCATATAACCCTTTTCAATAGCCAAAAGGTAAACAAAGGGCTTCACAGAATAAAAGACAATAAAACAGCAGACACAAAAACATATAAAGTGCAAATTAAAAGCCACAGTAAAAAATGGCAGCAGACAGAGCATTAGCAGTAAAAGCCAGGCTGAAAAAGTGCGTCTTCAGCTTGGATTTAAAAAGAATAGGGTCAGTGGTGAGGTGGAGATCTGGAGGCAGAGAGTTCCAGAGCCTAGGGGCGGCCACGGAGAATGAGCGGTCACTCCATTGCTTCAGTTTGGTACATGGTATGGTGAGGGCATCTTGGTTTAAACTGCACAGGGCCCTGCCGTGGTCAGGACCGCTCAGAAGTTCGGACAGGTAGGGAGGGCCAGGCCATTAACAGCTCAGAGCAAAGAGCAGCAGCTTAAACTCAATGCGGTAGCGGACTGGGAGCCAGTGTAAGGAGGAGAGGACTGGCGAGATGTGGGTGCATCTGGAGATATTTGTTTGGAAGCAGGCTGCAGCATTTTGGAGCAGCTGAAGCTGGTGGATGGTGTTTTGAGAGAGGCGAACACAAAGGGCATTGCAGTAGTGCAGCCTAGCAGTTATGAAGGTGTGGAAGCTGGAAAAAGCTAAGGCAAACCACAGCACTGATCTGCTTATCAAACCTAAGGTTTTCATCAAAGATAACTCCAAGGTTTTTGACAGAGGGCATAAGAAGATGCTTCAGAGGGGCTGAACTTGGGGAGGTGTGTAGCATACAGATCTGGGCATGAGGAAGTTCCCCTTTCAGCCGACTGCCAGGGCCGTTTCAAGGAATTATGGGGCCCCAAGCAAAATGGACTTGAAGGGCCCCACGCACCCCCCCCAAAAAAGAATGCTGCAAACATAGTATTTTTTACATTTTAAAAATTTGAAAAAAAAGGACGCAACCACCCCCATACCGTAATAAAAAAATTATAGGATTACTTTTTAATAAATGGTCGGTCATAGCAGGGGGAACAAACTCTGATGGAAACCATGTAATGGGAATGGACACGTGTCCAAATGGGCCCCATCACTGACCCTCCACCGCTGGCTAACTACTGTCAGTCGCAGGTGGATCGCAATATCTCAACAAGAAAAGCTTAAAAATGGGATTTTCAACTTCTGCATGTCCAATCTTAAAAATTCCAACTGTATGAGGTAGTTCGTGACTAAAATAAGAAAGTAATATGGTTTGGAAGCAGTTTTGGGTTTCCCTTGTGAAGCAGAAGTTTTCTTTCCCCAATCGCAATTATCTCAGCGAGAAAAGCTTAAAGTGGGATTTTCAACTTCTGCATGTCCAATCTTTACAATTCCAACAGTATAGTGTAGCTAGTGTCTAAAATAAGAAAGAAAAGTGGTTTTGAAGCAGCTTGGGGTCTCTGTAACTGCTTGAGTGTTGCCTGGTTAAAGCCATGGTGTCTTGGGGCCCCAGTCCAGCTTGGGGCCCCAGGCAATTGCTTGGTTTGCTTGCTTTGTTGCAACGGCCCTGCCGACTGCCAGCCACTTACCAGCGACTTGTCGGCTAATTCAATCGCACAGAGAAACGCCTGTGAGCCCAGGGGAAACGATTTCAGAGCATAAATGAATGCCCAGAACAAGGATGTTTCCACACGCCAAGTTTGGACACCGTACGTGAGGGCGTATTTTCGGGACAAGTCATTCAGCCAGTGATAGTACAGTAATGGTGCGCTATTAGTGCACCACTTCTGGCAGAAAAAGGAGGAACTTTTTCATGCCCAGATCTGTATGGGGGTGCCACAAAAGAATGAACTCAAGAACTAAAGAAACCAGGGACCGCTGTAAAAATGCTTTTTGTCAACTTTCAGCTCGGCCTTTGACATCATCATCCCTGACATCCCAGTGGCTGCCCTGGACTTCCCCTCCGCCACCTGCACTTGGATCAGGAACTTCCTTACCAACGGCTTACAGACAGTAACACTAGGTCCCCACAAGTCATCCAGTCTCACACTCAGCACCGGCTCCCCGGCTGTGTGCTGAGCCTGCTCCTGTTCACCATCGACACCCACGACTGTGTCCCCTCCTACCACACCAACACAATAATCAAATTCGCAGGTGACACCACCTTGGTAGGACTCATAACTGATGGTGAAGCTGGCAGAGTGGTGCTGGAAAAAACACCTGCTGCCTAACACCAACAAGACTAAAGAAGTGGTTATTGACTACAAGTGGCATAAAAACACCCCTGCCCCACCATATATCAACAAAACCTGCGTGAAGAGTCTCTTCATTTAAATTCTTGGGGACCCACATCTCTGAGGACCTCTAGTGGACAGTTAACACCAATGCAGTGGTCAAGAAGACCCAGCAGCAACTCCACTTTCTGAGAGTCCCTCAGAGAAACAGACTGGAGGAGAAGCTGTTAGTTTCCTTCTACTGCTCCACCATTGAGAGTGTGCTGGCGTACTCCATCACAGTGTGGTATGCAAGCTGCACAGCGGCTGACCAAAGAAAAAAAGACTGAAAAGGGTGATCAAATCAGCTGAAAAGACAAGTGGTTGCCCTTGACCCTCCTGGATACCATGGCCAGAACCCGTTACCTTGACAGAGCAGCAAAAATCACGTCTGACCACCATCATCCAGGTTAACACTTGTTCAATCTGCTTCCCTCAGGGAGGAGATACAGGAGTCTGAGAAGAAGGGCAAACAGCTAAAAAAACAGCTGCTTCCCATGGGCCATAAGGACACTGAACTCACACTTCAGATAACCCCCCCCCCCCCCCATCCCCACCCCCAAACACACGCGCACACACGCACACACACACACTCACTTGTTCTGTGCTGTTGTCTTGGAAATATATTTTGTTTTGTAAATATATTTATCGCACCCAAATTCTCTTATTCCTTTACTATTTTATATTTTATCCTACTCTGTTTGTTAAATGATGTATCCTCAGAAGGGCACCCACGACTTTGTTGTATAGTCAATTGTACAGTAACAACAAAGGCTTTTGACCTATGAGCATGTCAACACCTGTTGTGTAGTATCCATTCTTTGTATGGTCAATATAAGCTCAGTGGTCCATTTACAGAAAAATGGCCAAATGAAACTATTACAACTGCTTGACTCTGCATGTGATAGGGTTGGGGACTTTGTGTGTTTATTTCTGGAAAGAGAAATAAAACATGAGGATGCTTAGTGGATGTCGATGTTACTGCCCAGTTCATCAACACAGAGAAGAGTTCAGTGATTTTGTCTCACATCCTGATTTGCAGAAAACCAGAGAAACAAATCTGATCTGTTTAAAAACAAGAATAAAGAAAAAATGCCACTTCATCTCCTTGGTTTCGTCTGCAGAGGCTCAGAAATTATGCTGATCTCAGTCAGGCCTTCACAAATCTCAGCCATGTATGAATTTTAAAAGCAGAAACAGACAGTGATCCACAATTTGAAGTGTGCTCAGCAATATGTCAAAGAGAGCCTTCAGTTTATGTGTGCTGTTCACTAAATCAGACGGTGTAAATGTAAGGAGGATTTGGAAAACTTGTGTCGGTCTGAGGCTTTATATAACTGCGGTGTAAAAAATGGTTCACACTAAATGAGACCTTTTAAGGATTTGGGGAAAGAATGATTAGAGCTGATCAATTTTTAATTCCTCTGGTGTCCTTGGCGATGTGGGGACACTGCAAACCACTGCAGATTGTTAATCAGATCTGGATTTCAGATATGGTTTTGGATCTGGACAAAATAGCGTGAATGAATACTTTCCAGAGACTACACAGTAATTTTTCAATTATTACATGCATATCACAAACCAACAAACACAGAAAAGTACAGCATGTGTACATAGACTAGTTTGGAAAATCTTTGCTCGGTTCTTCAGAGAAAACATTGTACTGTGTTTTACTAAAGTAGATTTACTCTGACTGCACTAAACTATACTGTAGGTCAATGTTGGGGACATCAGCTTTAAAAATTAACTTTTGCTCGTGACTCATTATTTTAAAAGTAATCTATTATTTAGTTACTCTTTATGGAAAACAAATTTTTATGTTACTTGTTACTTTTATGTAGCTGCACTATAAGCAGAACCACATATCTGTTCCTAAAAGTGAAGGACTACATAATAGTATGTAGTATGTATGACACAGCAGGTATTTATTGTGTGCTCTTTATTATAAAAATACTACAAAGAGAGTACCATTAGGTTTCTTGTGTAAACAACACCAAGTTGTTATTGTTGTTGATAAATACGTCCTTAGAGTGGTCTTGTTCTTGAAAACATCGCGTAAAAATGTGATGTTTATTTAACATACCAGTATTGTCTACCGTTGTCATGGTGACATTGCTACATCTTATTTTTCTAGCTTATACTGCAATTTATAGATGCTTATAAATCGGCCATTTCAGACATCTTTTTAGAGTTGGTTCAGCTGGAATGCCAACGACCTGGTAGTGATGCCACCTACTCCCAGGCATTCGGAATTACATGCCACCTACTGTAGAACACACCTTCTGTCATGGTGCTTTCAGACTGAACGCAGGAGGTTTACATGCAAAGTCTGTAAACGTGCATCAAGTAGCGTATTCAACTTGCACATCAGGCACCGCAACGCTATAATTAGAAAATTTGAACTTTTGCCACTCTGACGCCAAGTCAACCAATCAGAGAAAAATGTCTCAGTGCCGTGACGCACATTTTCCGACAGGATGGGAAATACCGAGGATAACACAGGGAATCTCTTCACTCCACAGAGACAGTGGAGGATAAACTGTGATCTGCGTCCGGTCCTGGGTTATTGAATGGCGGGTTGACGATATGCTGTCCCAATAAGATTAATGAGTTTATAATGCCGTCCCGATGTGGGACTGCAGTTCGTTAAACTGGGACGGATATGACGAAAGTTACCATTATTGGCGTGCCGTTTCTGGAGCAAATAGTAACCAAACTCAGAACACTGATGCAGTCTGTTGAACCCAGACACGGCACAGAGACACTCGACATCATTTTCAGGCCTTGTTGAGCAAATAAAGCCAAGCAGCTGCTCAGTTTCATCCCCCCATTGTACAGACATAGGCAAAGGAAAACCACCGACGCCACCACCACACTCTAGATGCTCTTGATGCACGTGACACACAAGGCAAATCTGCCATTCATGCTGCTTATTTAGAAGTAAGCTCATCAATAAAATCACAATTTTATTATATTATTTTGGCTATAGCCAAATATGTTAAAGTTAGAGGTTTTTTTATTAAACAGAAAAGCTACAGTATAAGCTCCAAGGTTATGTCCAAGAGATAATGTTGCAGTTGCACATACTGTACAGAAAGTCACTGTTCTTATTCTCATTTGTATAGCCTATTTTATTTTATTTTTCCACAAAAAGCTTGTAGCTAAACTGCAAATTGTGTCTCTGAGAAAGAGCCTCTAGAGTAAGTGAAATGTTTATTATTGTGCACATATTGTGTGCTGTGCACATAATCCATTTTTTATTTTAAGATTTATTTCTTTTTTCCACAGGAAAAACTAGGTTTATAGTTTACAATTTGTATCAACTCTAAGAGAGTGAAATGTTTACTGTTGTCTGTGTTGGTGCGCTGCACATGTTGTGTGTTGTGCACATAATTATTGCCACAAGAAAGCTTAAGTTACGTAGTAAGCTACACTAACTCTATGTAAACTGAGTCCAAGTCATCTCCGAGAGAGTCTCTACTAAAGTGTGAAATATTGCAGATTGTTTCACCCTGCAATAAAACAGTAATTGGAACAGATGTGAATCTGACTATTTTCTTAACATCGAGGAAATATGGAAGGACTTGTGCATTTTTTGGTTCTTGGAAAAACAGTGGGAAACTTTAATTGTGGTAATAAGTGAGAAGATCACTGTCATTAATTCCATTTATTCCATGAATAAATGTCTGACTCTGCGGCAAAGTGGATATTGCTGCTGCTCAGTCCACTGATGTCCGTATCAACGAGGAATCAGACACACAGAGAGGAGGAAAGATGCTGTCACCACAGAGAAAACACTGGATTTTATTCCCAACAACAAAAACGTTTGGTGAACACTTATTAATCTGACACTATATTTTACATCCATGCAGACAACCAGCTTAAAATGACACACCGCATAATGTTATTATGCTAGATGCTAACAGACTAAGACACAAGAAGCTGTGGTGTTGCTGAGACTTATGAAATATAATGTTATTTGCTCTGTTCGGGGCATTGCGACCAGAAAACCATCATAGTTTTGTGATGAAGTCAAACGGATAATGTATAGAGTGTCCTGCAGGCTTTAGTTTCATCTGCAGGACCCATGTCGGCTATATGATCTGTACAGTCCGTAAACGATACCAATAGCCAAATATATGAAAAAATAGAAAAGTAACAACATTTGCAAAACATTTGCAAAATAATTTTTTGTTTGTTTGTTTTGTACCAACTTTGATAAATAACAAGATTTGCGTTTCATATTCCAGTCTGACTCCTCAGTTATTAAAATCAGTTTCAGGAGAAGAATAATAGTTTGCATTCATGCACCGATGTAAAAATAATATGTCAGAATAACTTTGAGATCTCCAGATAACAAATCTATATGTCATCAACTACCATAGACGAGTTTCCAAAGTCGTAAGTCAGCTATTAATGCTGCTTTTCATGTTGGCAGACATGAGGTAGGCTACCACCCGAAGCAATGGTAGCACCACAAATGGTGTAACACCCATCGGATTAGTCTATAGGTGAAGATGGCAAGCCGAGCTTAACAAACCAAATAACAGAAAGTTGCACAAAAGCTGGTTTATCTATTGTTTAATATAGTGACAGATCATGAACATGTAAATTAATGTTGAATATTTTGAGGCTTTGCTTCCATTGACATGGTTCTTTTAAGTTGTGTGTGGTTTTTTTAGCACTCGTAATCTGTTACAGACAAGAAAAATGAAACACGTACAAATAGTGAGATATTGAGTTTGTCTCATAAATTAGCCTCTGGGAACCACTAACTTTGACTGTTTTTTATCATTGTCCTAATATTTAGAAACTGCACTTTAACACTAGGCCTATCTCCAGCACTCAAGTTTTTTAAGGAGTATTTTGTTCTGGGTAAGAACATTATTTCCCTATTGCTTTGAGTTTTGTAAGCTCTGAGTCTGTCTCTGTTGTTACATTTAAGATATATTTAACATAAACGCTAAATTCTTAGTCTTAAACATAATCTTAAACAGCAAGTGAAGAAAATTTGAGGCCAAGGTGCACCTGTGACCACTGTTTCAAAGAGCTGTTTAAATGTATGCACTGCCATAAAAGAATTGCATGAGCAGCGTTCTAGAGGACTTTGAGAGCACTTCATCTCTCTCAGATTTGGATTTTGTTGTGCAGCAGAAGGGCCCCACAAGATGGAAAACAACGTGACTACATAAGATGCACACTGAGAAGACTAAATAGGGGTGAGAGAAGACACAAGAGCTTCATTTGACTCGTAAACATGAGATCAAGCACAGCTGAAGCAGTGCTTGGTTAAAAAAAAAAGAAAAATCCACATTATTGAGTCTGGAAAAACAATGTCAGATGCATGGTTGCTAATTCTGAAAAATGACAGTAAAAATTGTGATAGGTGTAACTAAAGGGTTGGCGAATGACCATCCAAGCCAGACCTAATTTTATCAAGATGAAGAGTTTGCAGACAAATCTTAAAAGTAGAGAAGGTGTCTACCTCCTGTGCCCAAACTGGTAGCTGATTCAATAAGATACAGTTGTGCTCCAAAGTTTACATACCCTCATACAGAAAAAAATCAGCTGAAGTAAGATAAGTTGAAATTGACAAAAAGTAAAAATAAATAAAAAAATGTTATGAACATCATGACATTCATTTTGAATTTTGGTTCAACAGAAATATAAAATAAAATAAGTAAACAAGCATGATGGGGCTCCTGAACCACAATTTTGTTGAGTGAAACTTTGAGACAATCACTGCAATCAAGTGCTTTCCGTCATGTTTAATCAGACGTCTGCACCTGTTGACAGGTATTTTGGTGCACTGTTCATGAGCAAGGTATCATTATTATTGTTGTTCTTGTTGTTGTTATTATTTAAAACCAAATTCCAGATCAATATTTTATTTTACTAAATCATAATTTAGTACATTTTTATTTGATTTCCTTTTTTTCAGCTTCTTGTATTTTAAATACTATCATGAATTTAAACCTTTTCTTTAATGGGAGGATATGTAAACTTTCAAGCTTAACTTTATGGGCCGGGCCTGATAACTGAAGGTTCTGCCCAAGCTCCAGTTCTCCAGTGGCAAACTCCACTGGAGAACGGTGAGCCTACTTCCACTTTGCACAAAAACTGTAATTCCTTCTTGATCCGCTCGGGGCTGGCTTCAAAACAGAGCAAATCCCCATAGACTTCCATGTTAAAGGCCAACGTCACAGCAGAAATAAACATGTTTACAGCCCGGTTCAAAAAATCATTTTAGATTTAATAGGCCAGGTTTACCTCCATGTCAACTGTGAGGGGGGTGAATTTTTTTATAACTCACCCATTTAGATGTTATTTAATCCTAAAATGACACATAATTAGCGATGCATCCTTTGGATTGACATGCGCCAGGCCGGATGCAGCCTGCCGGCCGGTGGCTATCTGTTACTTCCTTGTTTGCTCTCGGTAAGCTCTGCAGCCGAGTAGCAAGATGGAGGTTTTTAGCAGCTAATAGCAAGTCCAAACATGTACCTGTATCCTGCCGCTCAGGGGGCTAATCTTCGTTTTGTCCTGTTAGTTTCAAGCTAGCTCGGTTTGCATTAATCATGCGTTCCAGTTGTCTTGGAATTAGTTTTTCAGAGGTAATTTTCTGAGAAAGTGATGTGATGAACTCGTTTTCCGAGATTCAAGCTCATAATTTGCAGAGGACCCCGACATTGTAGATTTAAAGATGGCGGCGTCCAGTACCATTGTTGTGATTATTAAACTTCTATATAAGAGATTTTCTGATCATAATTTCCAAGTGTGTTCCAAGATGGCTATCAAATATAGGCTATGACAAAAATACGGGTGAAAATTATGAACAGATGGAATACGTCTGCTGACAGTGCTGATTGATGACACAGATGATCTTTGGTGGCCAGATGTGAAGAAAGTTGAATAAAATACTTAACAATGAAACACTGCCAAGGAGTATTAGTGAAGCACAATGAACCTTCATTGTTTTCATATAGCAGGTGTTTGATGGACCAAGAAATGCAACATGGTTGAGGTTACATTACAAAGAGCGCTCATTATTTCCAGTTTAATTCCATGAGGAAAACTGAAAGAAAAAGAATGATTAGAAGCAGTTTCTCTCAGGAAGTAAAACAGTACACTTTTTCTTTATGTAGCTGGAAACACAATAAATGCAATCACTGCAATAATTGTGAGAGTGCATGGACTGTAGTGAGCACTTACCTTTATAATTAGTGTTGCCAGTGCAGAATAATTGACTTTGAAAAATAAATAAGCTACTTTGGGCTTAAAGCATCATGAACTGGTGGGTTATTTCCCCCCATGACACGAAATGAGGTTTTTCAAAGAAATGTTTCTTCCTTTAGCACATGTACTGTGATTGTGTGCACTTCTATTCTTTTGCTCATGAGAAATCCACGTCAGTCTTAGTTTCATCTCACAGTGTATACCACCGCCCCATCTAATTTGGATAACCCCTTTTACATGTCATTATTACCTACTTTAACTGTGTTGTCTCTCACTTTTCAGCTATAAAGTGCTTGAAATTGTAAATCAACCAAAATTACTGTCAGTTTTGTCAAATATTATACAAAATTGTACATGTTAGTCCTGTGATTCTTGTCCCCCTCATTGAGGGAGTTGGTCAGCAAGCCACTTACGAAGACTAAAGTAGATGTTACATTAAATCTATAGATGTAACAATGGCTTTGTGCAAGAAACTGTATCAGTTTCCTATATATTGATGACATTATTAGTGTTTTTTTAAATCCAGGAACTTGTTCTGGTTCGAGAGAAACTTATAATGAGATGAAGAGTGGAGAAAGCAATTTATCTCACTATGGCCTGCAAATCTGAAAAAAGCAGACCAGCACCATTGTTCCATTTGGGGTCATTTAGTTTCAGAGTGGCCCTCTGCTCTCCGAGGCTATCTACCTGAATAATCCATTAATCTTCCGCTCTAACAGAGGTCTCTACCACTAGCTTGTTACACAAGGCCCTATTGTCAGAATAATATAAAAGCATGTCATTGTATCAGGAAGAAGCACTTACTGCCCGGTCTGTCATTGTTGTATTATCTGTGTGTTCACCCCTCATTCACCATGAGGCTGGGAAATTAGACAGGTCTGGATAATACTGGTTCAAAATAAGAAGGATAAAGTTTACCATGCTTTAATTAAATAGCAGAGGCCATACATTACAATTCATACCCTCAAAGCTGGACTTCACAAAGAGGAGATGTTAATCTGAGACTCACTCAGTGGTGTTAGGAAATTTAGTTAGTGTCAGGTGTGGACTTACAGTATGGGGTTT
>JALJCO010011543.1:0-14534 GCA_023101725.1 Atherinomorus stipes
ACCATGAAGGACTCTGGACAGTCTCAGCGAGTGTTCACGACACCATGAAGGACTCAGATGATCTCAGCGGTGTTCAGCACCATGAAGGACTCGGATAGTCTCACCGAGTGTCCGACACCATGAAGGACTCGGATCTGGTCTCAGCGAGTGATGCGACACCATGAAGGACTCAGGATAGTCTCCAAGCGAAAGTGTCCGACACCATGAAGGACTCGGACAGTCTGAGCGAGTTGTCCGACACCGTGAAGGACTCGGATAGTCTCACCGCAGTGTCCGACACCATGAAGGACTTCCGGATAGTCTCACCGGGTGTCCGACATCATGAAGGACTCGGATAGTCTCCGACGGAAAGCTGTCCGTGCATCATGAAGGACTCTGGATAGTCTCAACGAGTGTCCGACATCATGAAGGACTCGGATAGTCTCAACGAGTGTCCGACATCATGAAGGACTCGGATAGTCTCAGCGAGTGTCCGACACCATGAAGGACTCGGATAGTCTCAACGAGTGTCCGACACCATGAAGGACTCGGATAGTCTCAGCGAGTGTCCGACATCATGAAGGACTCGGATAGTCTCAACGAGTGTCCGACACCATGAAGGACTCGGATAGTCTCATACGAGTGTCCGACATCATGAAGGACTCGGATAGTCTCAGCGAGTGTCCGACATCATGAAGGACTCGGATAGTCTCACACGAGTGTCCGACATCATGAAGGACTCGGATAGTCTCATACGAGTGTCCGACATCATGAAGGACTCGGATATGTCTCAACGAGTGTCCGACACCATGAAGGACTCGGATAGTCTCAACGAGTGTCCGACACCATGAAGGACTCGGATAGTCTCAACGAGTGTCCGACACCATGAAGGACTCGGATAGTCTCACCGAGTGTCCGACATCATGAAGGACTCGGATAGTCTCACCGAGTGTCCGACACCATGAAGGACTCGGATAGTCTCACCGAGTAAAAAACCAATGCGAGACCTCGGATAGTCTCACCGAGTGTCCGACACCATGAAGGACTCGGATGGTTCCAGTGAGTGTCCGACACCATGAAGGACTCGGAGAGTCTCACCGAGTGTCCGACACATGAAGGACTTGATAGTCTCACCGAGTGTCCGACACCATGACGGACTCCGGATAGTTCACCGAGTGTCCGAAATCAAAAGGACTCGGATAGTCTCACCGAGTGTCCGACACCATGAAGGACTCAAGGATAGTTCTCAACGAGTGTCCCATCATGAAGGACTCGGATAAGTCTCACCGAGGGTCCGACATCATGAAAAGAGTCTGATAGTCTCAGCGAGGTCCGACATCATGAAGGACTAGGATGTCTCAGCGAGTGTCCGACACCATGAAGGACTCGGATAGTCTCACAGTGTCCGACACCATGAAGGACTCGGATAGTCTCAGCGAGTGTCCGACACCATGAAGGACTCGGATAGTCTCAGCGAGTGTCCGACATCATGAAGGACTCGGATAGTCTCACCGAGTGTCCGACATCATGAAGGACTCGGATAGTCTCACCGAGTGTCCGAACCATGAAGGACTCGGAGAGTCTCACCGAGTGTCCGACACCATGAAGGACTTGGATAGTCTCACTGGAGGTCCGGGAACCATGACGGACCGGATAGTCCCACCGAGTGTCCGACACCATGAAGGACTCGGATAGTCTCACCGAGTGTCCGGCGATGCGAAGGACTCGATGTCTCATCGCAGTGTCGACATCATGAAGGACTCGGATAGTCTCACCGAGTGTCTGACATCATGAAAGACCTGATAAGGTCTCAGGAGTGTCCGACACCATGAAGGACTCGGACAGTCTCAGCGCAGTGTCCGACACCATGAAGGACTCGGATAGTCTCAGCGAGTGTCCGAATCATAAGAAGGACTCGGATAGTCTCAGCGAGTGTCCGACATCATGAAGGACTCCGGATAGTCTCAGCGAGTGTCCGACACCATGAAGGACTCGGATAGTCTCACCGAGTGTCCGACATCATGAAGGACTCGGATAGTCTCAGCGAGTGTCCGACACCATGGCGGGACTCGGATAGTCTCACCGAGTGTCCGAATCATGAAGGACTTGATAGTCTCACCGAGTGTCCGAATCATGAAGCGGGGATCGGATAGTCTCACCTCGAGTGTCCGATATCATGAAGGACTCGGATAGTCTCAGCGAGTGTCCGGGCACTGCGGAAGACTCCGCGGATAGTCTCCACTGAGTCACCCACACCATGAAGGACTCGGATAGTCTCCAGCGAGTGTCCCAGGACGAAGGACCTTGATGGGCCTCACCGAGTGTCCGAATATGAAGGACTCGGATAGTCTCAGCGAGTGTCCGGTATATGAAGGACTCCGGATAGTCTCACCGCAGTGTCCGTCACCATGAAGGGACTCGGGATAGTCTCAACGAGTGTCCGACATCATGAAGGACTCGGATAGTCTCAACGAGTGTCCGACATCATGAAGGACTCGGATAGTCTCAGCGAGTGTCCGACATCATGAAGGACTCGGATAAGTCTGAACTGAATCCAGCGAGTGTCCGACATCATGAAGGACTCGGATAGTCTCTAACGAGTGTCCGACATCAAGTGAAGGACTCGGATAGTCTCAACGAGTGTCCGACATCATGAAGGACTCGGATAGTCTTAACGAGTGTCCGACACCATGAAGGACTCGGATAGTCTCACCGAGTGTCCGACATCATGAAGGACTCGGATAGTCTTAACGAGTGTCCGACATCATGCTGGAGAGGAGACATGAACCAAAGTATCTATGTTACCTGGACATCGATGTTTGTTTCGGTGTTTGTGTCCAAATCTGGATGCTGGAAATCAATTCTTGTTCCGAAATCACGCGTCAAAACACCGGTGGGGATGCGAGTTATCGCGTCATTTCTGAAATCACGCCTGCCCGGATAAATACCGGAGTTATCTGCAAAATTCCTGTCTCCATCACTCACATTTATAAAAAGGACATGAAAACGCAGCCCAGGTTCAAAAAGGAGATATTCCCCTTTAGACGAGTTAAAAAAACAGTGAAACTGAGAAGAATCAGACTTTAATCAAGTGAATTTTCTGTCCATGCAGTAAGATCGTTGCACTTGGCAAAGATTTCTTAAACTAAGGAAAAATTTGGAGACTAGATGGAGAGAAATATCTTTAAACAACTTGTTATTAAGACTTGTTTCTACTTTTTATCACTAAATAAGAAACTTAAAATGAGTTTTAAAGCTTGTTTTAAGCAAGTTTCCACTTGTGTAACATCCCAATATTTTATTTTATCACCAGAAACGTGTGTGTGTGAACTGGTACAGGAGGTCTGAAAACAGGTTTTACAGCTAAAACTGGGAGCAAAAGACACAAAGTGATCTGAAACAGAGTCTTAGTGAGATAATTTACTTTAATATGCAAATGAAATATAGTAAATGTTAAGATTCACTTACATATTAAGAAATAAAAGACATTTACTCTGAAAGCTAGATTAATAATCTGACATATTCTGGTCTGCTCATGTATATTACTCTCACACTGAGGTCGTTCAGACAGTTTTTGCTGAATACAATGCAGGACCTGGTCAGACTGTTTTTTAATCCTACTTCAGATGGATGTTGGACGTGTTGGTTTCAGAGAATCTAATTACATCTGATAATTACAGCAGTTACAGCATAAATCTATGCAGCGTTCAAGGTTAACTGTGTTTTCTCTCGGTTCCCGGCTCTGTGTGACGAACGCTCTCCGTCCCCTTCTTTATTAATAGATTTTCATCTTCATAGTAGACGTGCAGATTTGCTCTCTTGTTGAAATTAGACTGAGAGTTTTGTGAAAAACATCTTTTGGTACTTTAAAAGCTCATTAAGGCACATCCATGTGTGTAAACCTCCACGTTCGAGCCGCTGTGGAAGTAAAGTTGTGGCCTTACCGGTTGTTTACTGAAATTGGACTGAAATTTACTCAAAGTTTAGTTTTAAACTGAATTCTGGCTGCATCTTAGATGGATTCAATGTTAAATGATGAAGACGTTATGCTCGTCCTCTGTGGGGCACCACAGGGCTTCGTGCTGGGACCATAACAGAAGAGCAAGGATGTTGAAATGCCTCTAAGTTAATGTAGGTGTAATGGAGGCGGGATTGACGGCTCTTTGAAGGGAGCTGGATCATGAGGAACTGTTCCTGTGAAGAGCCATTCAAAAGACCGGCTCATTCTTATTTTTCATCCATTTTTCATTAGTAACTGATCTTAATCAGCTGACCTGTGGAGTGCCCCAAGGGTCTGTTCTTGGACCTCTACTTTTTCTTTACATCTGTTGCCTCTTGGGTTTATATCACGCAAACATAATGTGCCGTTCCGCTGCTATGATGATGACTGCCAAATTTAATATATTTTAATATATAATATATATATATAAATATAATATCCAAGGAATTAAAAATGCGTACTTCCCCTTTACCTCCCCGCTGCCTGTAACCGTTCTGATCTTTAGCTTTCCATGACAGATACTCTGTCCCTCTCCTCTGGACGATGTCTTTGCTGGACCGAATGAAGAAAACCTGCAGATCAACATGGACATTTAATCAGACTCTGTAGGAAATCTGCTCTAACTGATCTGAGAGTTTTTAACGTGGACAAAAATCCATCTGGACCAACAGAGAAGTTTCTAAACTAATCCTGCAGATTAGAACCACATCCTGCACCTGCTGCAGATGTCCTGCAGATGTCCTGCACCTGCTGCAGATGTCCTGCAGATGTCCTGCAGATGTCCTGCACCTGCTGCAGATGTCCTGCACCTGCTGCAGATGTCCTGCACCTGCTGCAGATGTCCTGCAGATGTCCTGCACCTGCTGCAGATGTCCTGCACCTGCTGCAGATGTCCTGCACCTGCTGCAGATGTCCTGCACCTGCTGCGTCCTAATGTCTAAACCTGCAGGACAGCGTGCGCACGTCCAAACCTGCAGGACAGCGTGCGCACGTCCAAACCTGCAGGACAGTGTTGTTATGTGGAGACGTATGAACAGAGCATTACCTCAGGGCCGCCTTCGTGCCTGGACGTAAATACGGCCGTGGTTCCGTCCCTACGTTCCACAGCTCTTCCCCCGTGGCTTCAGTGTGAGGGTGTAGCGGTGGTGGGGGAGGGCTGGTGGCTGAATGTGGGGGGGGGGGGGGGGGACGTTGGGGTCGGCCTTAGACGGGGACTTAAACTCAGATGGCACAGTTTCTGTAAGTACTCCGGACTCTGCAGAACCTCTGCGGCCTCTTGCAGACGGTCCAGAATCGGCTGCTCGCTCGCCTGGATGGCGTAAATCTGGCCCGTGACCCTGTGATCCTGTGACCCCGTGGACCCGTCCTTCAGCCCTTCACTGGTTTCCTGCACGTTCGTATTGATTCCAACGTTCTTTTTTCTCTTTGTTCTTCTTCCTCTCCTTCTCACTGCCCTCGTGCTCTTTTTGATCCTGTTTGTTGTTTATATTTTCTGCATTATTTATGTTTGTTTATGTGCTGCACGTTGGTCAACGGTGTTGTTCTTAAAGTGGTCAACAATAAAGTTGGATTGGATAAACTGGGATGTTTAACATGGTATTAGTAATAGCTTAGTTATTTATGCAATAATTAAGAAAGAAGGTAATTTGATTTTGGGTTAAGAAAGAAAGTGTTAATTTCAGATATTAATCTGCAATTATGTGTAAATATTGATCCAGCATTTATCTGCTCTGCTCGTCTCATTTATCAGACGTGTTGGTGATGACGGAGCTCTCAGCTCTAATGAAAATAAATGAGCGTATTGTTTCGCCGTTTGCAGACATTATTCATCTTTTTCCTGAATGTTGTCATTTCCAGTCGTGTCAAACATCCTTCAGAAATGTTCTCCCTTTAAAAATTTAAGGCTGAGAGCTTCGAGGAGGAACGAGTGAACGAGGGAACGAGGAAGAGGGAAGGAAACAGCAGCCTTCTTTAAAATGTATGTCAGACTTGTGCTGAAGGAATTTGTGTTCACGTTTCAGAGGGCTTTTCAGGATTGTGAGGGACGGTGAAGGAGATTTTCCGGGAGGGGGGGGGGCTCCGGAGATCGTGTTTGGAGGATGAGCATTCGGGAAATCATTCTAGTTCAGTGCAACCTTTAAAACGGTCCTGTTTGTTTCTGGTGTGCGATACTGCACGTAAAGAACGGGCTCGTATCATTGATGTCGATATCGATACTTTCTGATACAGCTGTCAAATAAGCAGATTTAAATGAAGAGATTATTATGTAGAATCTTCACACTATTTTATTTACTCATGAATACATAAACAGCCAAATTATCATCCATAATAGCAAATAATGTGAATTTGTCATTATCAGGATGAGACAAACTGATATTTTGTCACCAAGGTGACCCCCCAAAACCACATCTCCTCCTGTTATCCTGATAGTTTAAAGCCTTACACGTAGATTTGATCTGTTCATTCGTTTGCCAGACAAACGGACTCCAGCCCCCGACTGAAGAAATGATTCTGCCTGTTGATAAAGTTCCTCAAATCTAACATGTAGCTTCTACTTAAATAAAATATGTTAATAAGAAGTACATAATTATTTTATGTACTTAAAACCTTACAAATCAGTATTTTCCTGATTAATTCATGTTGAGGAAACATGAATGAATCAAGTTCAGATTATTGGTGGAATTGTAGAAGATCACGGTGTTTTTTCAGCATAAAGAAATTCAGTTGTTTAAACTAAATATCTTAGTTTGGTTTAACAAAATGTATAACGGTGCGTTCAGACCGAGAGCGACTAAAGCTGTAAAATAGCTTTTGTCGCTCATAAAAATAGCTGCTACAAAAACTCTGTTCGCTTTTTGTCGCTTATGACATCACGTTCCATTTTGCGTCTCCTTTTAAAAGCACCGTATGCTTTTTACCATTAGCAGAGCTTTTGCAGTGATGCTTTTCGTGATTGCTGCCTTGTGCTTTGACAAGTTGTAGCTTGTGATTAACCAGAAGTCCGTCTCCTACTGAAAAACAACGGTGGGGACATAACTGATTAAATTACACCCCAAAACAAAATAATGTTGTAGCTTAGTTAAGTCCATCATCTTCACTGATCTGCATCTGCAGATCTTCACTCATTCATCTCTCACTCTCAGACTAAATGTCAAGACAGGGGACAAAAGGGAAATACGTATTTTTATCCCTGTCAGTTATTGTTATTATAACATAGTACTTTCCATATTTATAAATTATATCGTCCCATTCACATAGCATGCTAGGCGCTCGATTAGCAGGCAAGTTTCGCGTTTGGGGCTCAGACACTAAGAAACCTGCAAAAAGTTGGAACTCTGTTGCTTATTGCAACCGTAGGAGACGCGGTGTGACTCTCAACACTCAGGCCAAACATTCCAATTGGTCCTTCACGATGTCGGACACTCGCTGAGACTATCCGAGTCCTTCATGATGTCGGACACTCGCTGAGACTATCCGAGTCCTTCATGGTGTCGGACACTCGGTGAGACTATCCGAGTCCTTCATGATGTCGGACACTCGGTGAGACTATCCGAGTCCTTCATGATGTCGGACACTCGCTGAGACTATCCGAGTCCTTCATGATGTTGGACACTCGCTGAGACTATCCGAGTCCTTCATGATGTTGGACACTCGCTGAGACTATCCAAGTCCTTCATGGTGTCGGACACTCGCTGAGACTATCCGAGTCCTTCATGGTGTCGGACACTCGCTGAGACTATCCGAGTCCTTCATGATGTCGGACACTCGCTGAGACTATCCGAGTCCTTCATGGTGTCGGACACTCGCTGAGACTATCCGAGTCCTTCATGGTGTCGGACACTCGGTGAGACTATCCGAGTCCTTCATGATGTCGGACACTCTCTGAGACTATCCGAGTCCTTCATGATGTCGGACACTCGCTGAGACTATCCGAGTCCTTCATGATGTTGGACACTCGCTGAGACTATCCGAGTCCTTCATGGTGTCGGACACTCGCTGAGACTATCCGAGTCCTTCATGGTGTCGGACAATCGCTGAGACTATCCGAGTCCTTCATGGTGTCGGACGCTCGGTGAGACTATCCGAGTCCTTCATGATGTCGGACACTCGCTGAGACTATCCGAGTCCTTCATGGTGTCGGACACTCGCTGAGACTATCCGAGTCCTTCATGATGTCGGACACTCGCTGAGACTATCCGAGTCCTTCATGATGTCGGACACTCGCTGAGACTATCCGAGTCCTTCATGATGTCGGACACTCGCTGAGACTATCCGAGTCCTTCATGGTGTCGGACACTCGCTGAGACTATCCGAGTCCTTCATGGTGTCGGACACTCGCTGAGACTATCCGAGTCCTTCATGGTGTCGGACACTCGTAGAGACTATCCGAGTCCTTCATGGTGTCGGACACTCGTAGAGACTATCCGAGTCCTTCATGTAGTCGAACACTCGCTGAGACTATCCGAGTCCTTCATGATGTCGGACACTCGCTGAGACTATCCGAGTCCTTCATGGTGTCGGACACTCGTAGAGACTATCCGAGTCCTTCATGGTGTCGGACACTCGTAGAGACTATCCGAGTCCTTCATGGTGTCGGACACTCGTTGAGACTATCCGAGTCCTTCATGGTGTCGGACACTCGGTGAGACTATCCGAGTCCTTCATGGTGTCGGACACTCGCTGAGACTATCCGAGTCCTTCATGATGTCGGACACTCGCTGAGACTATCCGAGTCCTTCATGGTGTCGGACACTCGCTGAGACTATCCGAGTCCTTCATGGTGTCGGACACTCGGTGAGACTATCCGAGTCCTTCATGGTGTCGGACACTCGCTGAGACTATCCGAGTCCTTCATGGTGTCGGACACTCGCTGAGACTATCCGAGTCCTTCATGGTGTCGGACGCTCGGTGAGACTATCTGAGTCCTTCATGATGGAATAAAAGCAGGTTTTTAGGGTGAACTTAGATGGGGGGGTGGTTGGCCCACACTTCTCATTAGCTGGGTTGCTAGCTGCTGATAGCCTGCTGCTGGATAAATACTGGAGCTATCTGGAACATTCCTTTCTCCATCACTCACATGTATGAAAGGACATGAAAACACACCCCAGGTTAAAAACAGGGAAATTCTGCTTTAAGCGTTGGAAAATATCGGTATCTCAGATATCGGTAAAAAAGCCAGTGTTTTACATCTGACAATGAAGAGCAACGCGCTCATTCACCATCACAGAGCTGACGGGGCCGATGCATGGTCCGGCTGCAGATCAGCTGTGTGATGATCAGAGATGTGAAGGAGAACGCTGCAGCAGACAACAGTTTTCTCCGGAGAAAGCGGGCCGGCACGCTTCTTCCTGGCGCCTGGAATCGGTTTGACCTGTAATCCCTGAGATTATAGTGGCTAAACTGCCCACTGTGTGTTTTCCTGCTCCTTATCAACTCCTGGTATGTGAGGCTGAGAGGACTGCTGGCCTCTGGATGCCCTTAGCCTGACATTCAGGGATCACAGGGGTAGCTTGCTGCGCTCGTGCACGCTCGTGCGCACGGCGGCGTGCGTGCGCGCGTGTGCACAGGCGTCTCCAATGCCCTTGGGGTGGAGACAAGCTCCTAGGAGGCAGCAGCAGGTCAGAGGGTGCAGCCATTAGGAAGCAGCTGGAAGCGGTAATTAGCTGATATATCACTTCCTCCATTGTTTATATAGTTTGTGTAGAATAAGCTGGAAATAACCTCCGGACAACTTTCCTTCTGCGTCATGCCCGTCTCCTGCCACTTATCACCGGCCATTCTTTAGTCTGCAGCAGGAATGTGACAGAAGATCCACACGAACGGCTGCCAGCGACTTTCAGCCTCATCTTCAGGCTTCATGTCTGCTGCATAAGCATCACCTGTGATCCGCATCCGCCTGGAACAGACGGAAGCCCCAAGTTACGCTTCATAGCTGCAGTTCTTCCTTCATCCACAAGGGGGCCACAACAGCGAAAAATGCCCACAGACGTCCATGTTAAACAGACCAACTTCACAGCAGAAATAAACATGTTAACAGCAGAAATAAACATGTTTACAGAGGAAATAAACATGTTTACACAGGAAATAAACATGTTTACAGCAGAAATAAACATGTTTACAGAGGAAATAAACATGTTTACAGAGGAAATCAACATGTTTACAGCAGAAATAAACATGTTTACAGAGGAAATAAACTTTACAGCAGAAATAAACATGTTTACAGCAGGAATAAAAATGCTTACAGTAGAAAAAACATGTTTACAGCAGAAATAAACATGTTTACAGAGGAAATAAACATGTTTACAGCAGAAATAAACATGTTTACAGAGGAAATAAACATGTTTACAGCAGAAATAAACATGTTTACAGAAGAAATGAACATGTTTACGGCAGAAATAAACATGTTTACAGCAGAAATGAACATGTTTACAGCAGTTATAAACATGTTTACAGAAGAAATAAACATGATCTCAGAGGAAATAAACATGTTTACAGAGGAAATAAACATGTTTACAGCAGTTATAAACATGTTTACAGAAGAAATAAACATGATCACAGAGGAAATAAACATGTTTACGGAGGAAATAAACATGTTTACAGCAGTTATAAACATGTTTACAGCAGAAATAAACATGTTTACAGAGGAAATAAACATGTTTACAGAAGAAATAAACATGTTTACAGCAGTTATAAACATGTTTACAGCAGAAATAAACATGTTTACAGAAGAAATGAACACTTTTACAGAAGAAATAAACACGTTTACAGCAGAAATAAAGATGTTTACAGCAGGAATAAACATGTTAACAGCAGGAATAAACATGTTAACAGCAGAAATAAACACGTTTACAGCAGAAATAAAGATGTTTACAGCAGGAATAAACATGTTTACTGCAGGAATACACATGTTTACAGCAGAAATAAACATGTTTACAGCAGAAATAAACATGTTAACAGCAGGAATAAACATGTTAACAGCAGGAATAAACACGTTTAGCAGAAAAAAACAGCAGGAATAAACATGTTAACAGCAGAAATAAACACGTTTACAGCAGGAATAAACATGTTAACAGCAGGAATAAACATGTTAACAGCAGAAATAAACAAAAAAAATGTTTACAGCAGAAATAAACATGTTTACAGCAGGAATAAACATGTTAACAGCACGAATAAACATGTTAACAGCAGAAATAAACATGTTAACAGCAGAAATAAACACGTTTACAGCAGGAATAAACATGTTAACAGCAGGAATAAACATGTTAACAGCAGAAATAAACACGTTTACAGCAGGAATAAACATGTTAACAGCAGGAATAAACATGTTAACAGCAGAAATAAACATGTTTACAGCAGAAATAAACATGTTTACAGCAGGAATAAACATGTTAACAGCACGAATAAACATGTTAACAGCAGAAATAAACATGTTTACAGCAGAAATAAACATGTTTACAGCAGGAATAAACATGTAAACAGCAGGAATAAACATGTTAACAGCAGAAATAAACATCTTTATAGCAGAAATAAACATGTTAACAGCAGAAATAAACATGTTTACAGCAGCGCCCTGGTTTGTGGTCAGTGGGGGCGATATTACGGCGAGCGGCCCACCAGAACCCCCCCAGTTCCTGCTCTGCTGCTGCTCTCCAACTGCAGCCAGAAGACGGAGGAGCTGCTCCAGAGGCCGGACTGCAGGCCGTGATTGACAGGGGCTGACGATAAAGGGGGGGGGGGGGCTCGTGATGGAGCGCTCATGGGGAAAAGTAGCGATAAAAAAGGGGGGGGGGGGCTCGTGATGGAGCGCTCATGGGGAAAAGTAGCTATTGAATCCTCTTCCTAATCTGTCCGTCAGGGTTATTGAAAGTGCTGTCTGGGTTATTGCATGCCGGCCTTGGACCTGGACACAGATAAACAAGCCGTGAACACACTCGTGCTGAGATCTGCAGCCGTGTTCCGGTTCAGGCCGGACCGGGGGGGTCCACTCCCGGACCGGGGGGGTCCACTCCAAACCATACCCCGTTTTCAATCAATGTTCATCAACTGCTGCAGCAATACGTTGTCAATGGGATTCTCATTGGGATTCAAGTACGCTGGTGAGCAGCAGAGTGACGGATGGAGGGCCGGGTGGCAGCTGAGAGCTCGTCATGGAGGGAATTTTAATCAACGCTGGGGGGGGGGGGCGATGCGTCTGTACGGCAGCTCCGATGAAGCCTGTTCCTGCCGGGATGAATGATCTTTACGGGGGTCCAGACTCGTGTCCAGCTCCGTCCCATGGCGGTACTTACCGTCGTTCATACTCTAAACTTTGTCTGACCTTCTACGATCGGCAGACGGTCGTCTGGCTTATTTCAGCGCTGACTTTGGGGTCGATGACCAACGACGGGGTCAGATATTCACCCCGAAAGTTGGGTCAAAGATAACCAACAACCGCTTATTTTGACCCAGCAGGAGTTTTTACTGTGTAATAGGGATGTCCAATATTATTGACCTACTGATAATATCGGCCGATATTGGCATTAAAATGGGATATCAGAAAATATCGGTATCAGGTTTTTGGGCCTAAATTTTGGAGAATGAAATCTGGTGAGATCTGGTTCCATCATCGTTGGTCCAGCATGAAGTCCCTGTTATCCTGGAAGAACTTCATTTCCCAGCATTCCTTTCAGAGTCATGTGACTACGATGCAGCTGCTGCTGCTACAGACTGACATGATAATACCTGCTAGTATCTGATACCTGCTAGTATCTGATATATGGTAGTATCTGATACCTGCTAATATCTGATACCTGCTAGTATCTGACATCTGGTAGTATCTGATATATGGTAGTATCTGATACCTGCTAGTATCTGATACCTGCTAGTATCTGACATCTGGTAGTATCTGATATATGGTAGTATCTGATACCTGCTAATATCTGATACCTGCTAGTATCTGATATATGGTAGTATCTGATACCTGCTAATATCTGATACCTGCTAGTATCTGATACCTGCTAGTATCTGATATATGCTAGTATCTGATACCTGCTAGTATCTGATACATGGTAGTATCTGAAATATGGTGGTATCTGATACATGGTAGTATCTGATATATGGTAGTATCTAATACCTGCTAGTATCTGATATATGCTAGTATCTAATACCTGCTCGTATCTGATATATGGTAGTATCTGATACCTGCTAGTATCTGATATATGGTAATATCTGATACATAATAGTATCTGATATATGGTAGTATCTGATACATGGTAGTATCTGATATATGGTAGTATCTGATACCTGCTAGTATCTGATATATGCTAGTATCTAATACCTGCTAGTATCTGATAAATGGTAGTATCTGATATCTGCTAGTATCTGATATATGGTAGTATCTGATACCTGCTAGTATCTGATATATGGTAGTATCTGATACCAGCTAGTATCTGATACATGGTAGTATCTGATATATGGTAGTATCTGATACCTGCTAGTATCTGATAAACGGTAGTATCTAATACCTGCTAGTATCTGATATATGGTAGTATCTGATATCTGCTAGTATCTGATATATGGTAGTATCTGATACCTGCTAGTATCTGATATATGGTAGTATCTGATACCAGCTAGTATCTGATACATGGTAGTATCTGATATATGGTAGTATCTGATATCTGCTAGTATCTGATATATGGTAGTATCTGATACCTGCTAGTATCTGATATATGGTAGTATCTGATACCAGCTAGTATCTGATACATGGTAGTATCTGATATATGGTAGTATCTGATACCTGCTAGTATCTGATATATGGTAGTATCTGATACCAGCTAGTATCTGATACATGGTAGTATCTGATATATGGTAGTATCTGATACCTGCTAGTATCTGATATCTGGTCGTATCTAATACCTGCTAGTATCTGATACATGGTAGTATCTAATACCTGCTAGTATCTGATACCTGCTAGTATCTGATACCTGCTAGTATCTGATATATGGTAGTATCTGATATCTGCTAGTATCTGATTTATGGTAGTATCTGATATCTGCTAGTATCTGATATATGGTAGTATCTGATACCTGCTAGTATCTGATTTATGGTAGTATCTGATACCTGCTAGTATCTGATTTATGGTAGTATCTGATATCTGCTAGTATCTGATATATGGTAGTATCTGATACCTGCTAGTATCTGATTTATGGTAGTATCTGATACCTGCTAGTATCTGATTTATGGTAGTATCTGATACCTGCTAGTATCTGATATATGGTAGTATCTGATACCTGCTAGTATCTGATATATGGTAGTATCTGATACCAGCTAGTATCTGATATATGGTAGTATCTAATACCTGCTAGTATCTGATACCTGCTAGTATCTGATATATGGTAGTATCTGAAACCTGCTAGTATCTGATAAATGGTAGTATCTTATACCTGCTACTATCTGATATATGCAAGTATCTAATACCTGCTAGTATCTGATACATGGTAGTATCTGATACCTGCTAGTATCTGATATATGGTAGTATCTAATACCTGCTAGTATCTGATACATGGTAGTATCTGAT